>WBNM01011269.1:80750-94456 GCA_013399055.1 Ramphastos sulfuratus | reverse complement strand
TCACCTAGGGCAGATGACACAGGGACATGTCCAAGCAGGCCTTGATGGTCTCCAGAGATGGAGACTCTATCATGTCTCTGGGCAGCTTGCTCCAGGGCTCTGCCACCCTCACAATAAAGAAGTTCCTCCTCATGTTTAGATGGAGCTTCCTGCATTCAAGTTTATGCCCATTACCTCATCCTGTCACTGGGGACCACTGGTCCCATCTTCCTGGCACCCACCTCTTTGACATTTGTAGGCATTAACAAGATTTCCCCTCAGCCTCCTCTTCTCCAGGCTAAACAGCCCCAGCTCTCTCAGCCATTTCTCAGATGAGATGTTCCAGGCTCCTCAGCATCTGAGGGGCCCTGCACTAGGCTCTCTCACAAGAAGGACAGGAACTGTTGGAACAAGTCCAGAGGAGGCCAAGAAGAAGCTCAGAGGGCTGCAGCAGCTCTGCTGTGAGGACAGGCTGAGAGAGTTGGGGTTCTGCAGCTTGGAGAAGAGAAGACTTCGAGGAGACCTTGGAGCGGCCTTCCATTGTCTGAACTTGGCCTACAGGAAGGCTGGGGAGGGACTATTGACAAGGTCTTGCAATGACAGGACAAGGGGCAATGGGTTTAAACTGGCAGAGGGGAGATTTAAACTGGATGTTAGGAGGAAGTTCTTTGCAGTGAGGGTGGTGAGGCACTGGCACAGGTTGCCCAGGGAGGTTGTGGCTGCTCCCTCCCTGGAGGTGTTCAAGGCCAGGCTGGATGAGGCCTTGAGTGCCCTGTACTAGGGGGAGATGTCCCTGCCTATGGCAGGGGGGTGGAACTGGATGAGCTTTGAGGTCCCTTCCCACCTTACCATTCTATGATTCTATGAAACCCCCCAAAACAAACAAGCAAACAGTTAAAAATTAACTACACACAAGGAGATACCATTTTTGAATACTACAGATCGAAGAATCATAGAATTGTTCTGGTTGGAAATGACCTCCTTCTGTGATTCTGTGCTCCACAACCTCCCTGGAGGTGTTCAAGGCCAGGTTGGACGAGGCCTTGAGTGACCTGTTCTAGTGGGAGGTGTCCCTGCCTATGGTGGAGGGGTAGAACTGGATGATCTTTGAGGTCTCTTCCAACCTAAACCATTCTATGATTCTCTCCAGCAGTTCTTTGTCCTTCTTGAGCTGCCCACAACTGGACACAAAACTCCAGGTGAGTAGAGGGGAAAGAAAAACCTCCCTTAGCCTACTGGCCACACTCCTCTTAATGCATCCCAGAGTAGCAACCGATTTTGCAACCTCTTCTGACATGAATTCTCCTTAGAGTACAGACCTGGGTTTTATCCTTCATTGACACTGAAATGCAATCAGCTTCTAAAGGCACTGTGCTCCTGTTGCTGTGGGTTTCCTGAAGGGAACGTGCTTACCGTGGCAGCAGCTCGGGTGCCAGTATTTCACCTCCTAAAGCACTCCTCACAGTCCAGCCCGTTCCAAGGAAGTGACGGACTCCTACAACGACATGAATTAGTTTAATTAGTGTAAACCAACTCTCAACACTGTTGCAGCAAGATGAGCTAAACAAGCAGAAAATCATTTGGCCCTTTTTTGTGTGTGTCAGAAGCTGGGTGGCTGGGTGGGGGGTGATCAGTGTGTGCTGCTAAATCACTTTCAATGTCAATTCAAAAGAGAATGTTGCTGAAAACCATAGCTGGCATGAAGATGCTTTTCGGGATTAGATGATGGATTGGGTCTTAGAAGCGTATTGTGCAAAGCGGGCACAAAACTTAGCCTTGACTTCATCATTATTTCATCGCCTGCTTCACTCTTATTGAACTTGGTGCAAAGGGAGCAGCAGACTTCATGTCTTTGAAGCTCCTTTCAGACTTTGTGAATATAGCCTAGAATATGCAAGTTCTTATTTCAGGAGAATGAACAGACTTTCTGGAACCCAGAATAATACTTGACAATGACTGATCGATTTAAAAGAATGTTGTTGGGTTTTTTTCCTTGTCCGTGTCAGTTTTATCCTCATATGTTTGTAATTATCAGGGATCTTTGCAGAGGCCTTTTCTAAAAACAAGGCTAACTGGAAATGCAGCTCTTTTTTTTTTTTTTTTTTGGCCAGTTCTTGAAGACCACCTTTTAAAATGTAGCATAGCCTGAAGGAAATGGTTGGTCTGTCATTGTCTGATGATGAAATTTAGTCAGTTGAGGTCTTGTGATATCTTGTTGAAGTATGCACAGATTGTGGTTGCTTCCTGGACATGGTCAAGGAAGTGGTTGAAATATTAGGAAGCAAGGACAGAATGGAAAGCGAGGTGTGATGGTCTGAGTTTTAGACAGAGGGTGCTGTAGTTGTGAGAGCAGAGGTGTCAAGCACAGCTTGATGCTGGGTGCTGAGGCAGAAGTGAAGATAACAGGGCAGATACCTGCATAAACTGCCTGCAGTTGGAGGTTAACTCTAGCACTCAATGACAACCAAACAATCAGCACAGGTCTGCAGGAACAGGCATAAAGTTTCCTGATTCTACTATTTCTAAACCAAACTGGGTGATGAACAGTAGAACCAGGAAAACTGATCAGCCAGTTTAAGATAGAAATAGAGCCAGGAAAATGTATCAGCCTTTCCGGGTTAGAAATAGTAGAACCAGGAAAATCTATCAGCCAGTTTAGGTCAGAAATAGTGTAATCAGGAAAATTTATCAGCCAGTTTAGGATAGAAATAGTAAAATCAGGAAAATTTATCAGCCATTTTGGGTTAGAAATAGTGGAATCAGGCAAATTTCTAGACTACATTGATGGGTTCTGTGCAGACTAAAATAAAATATCTAAATGAAGTAGATTCACTTAGTTTTCTAAAGGTTGGTTTGTTTGGTTTTTTTTTTTTTTTTGGTTGGTTGGTTTGTTGTGTTTTGGTTTTGGGGTTTTTTTGTTAGGTTTTTTTGGTGATGTTCTTTGTTGGTTTGGTTTTGTTTGGATTCAATTTTTTCGTGAGGAAAGGAACATAAGCATGCATCTTTCACAGTAATTTGAATGGTTACAATCCCGTTTCAGAAGAAACTTTAACTTGGGCTGGCTTAATGCAGTGGGAACAAAATAATTACTTCGAGGGAAAAAGAGAAAGATCCTAAGAATTGTCCTCAAACCAATGGTCAGAAAAATTCAGTATTCCATCTCTGTCATATGAGAGGATTATAAGGAGGGGAAAAAAAAAAAAAAAAAAAAAGAGAGAGAGAGAAAGATTATTTTCTGTAGTTCATTTTGATAATGCTGGTACTTTGGTGAAGTACCCAAAATACAGGCTACTGATTGATGGGAATTTCCTGAGATGCTCTGATTCTCTCTTTGAACTTTTACAGAATTACAAGGTTCTGGTTTGTGAAGACCAAAATCATAGACAAAAAGGGGGTGGGGCGGGGGGAGAAAAAAAAAAAAAAAAAGAAAGGAGTAATTAATCACCAGAATTACCAAGAATGTTTGCTCTCACAATTAAATTTTAATTCCCAATTCGAATTTCCTGTGCTCTGTGTTGTACTGACTTGCAGAACGAGCCGGTAGCTCGCTAGGGAGCAGCTGCTGAGCTGTTCAAACCCATTTCCTGCTACTATTGCGAGCGGAGCATGTGCTACGGTGGCGTTGTCCCTGCGCTTCGCATGGCGCCTCTGCCGCTCCAAATAGAAAGGCTGCCCAGCTATTTCTGGGACAGCCAACATCCTCATTTTGCCCATTCCGTGGCGTTTGAAGAGAAAGTGCTAATGAAGGTTCGCCATCTCCCAACCGGAAAGAAGATGGAAACGCGTTCTCTGAACTGCTGAGTCACTCTGACCCTCTAAGCCAAAAGCTGATGCAATGCTGCTTTTATCGCCGGAAGATCTCTTGGGTAATCACAGACACACCTCTTATTTCAATAGCTGCTTTGAAGGACTCTTGATTCCTCAGACCTCAGCCCAGTGTGTGCAAATCACACTTTTCATTTCTAGTCCCAGTCTCTGACAATAAAGGTTTCAAATTTGAGAGGCTGCAAGGGGTCAGTCTTTTGCCACGGAATTTGCAAGGTGGCTTAGGCAGAGAAATCCAGAGCAGAAGTGCTTCTAAAATACAGAACACTGTTCTGCTGCTTCGGTGTGCATTTAACTCTTAACACAAGTTAAAAGTCTTCATTTTGTGCTGTTTGCCACAATAATTCTACTTCAATATCTACTTAAGCCTTAACATTCACTATTTCAAAATCTTAATTCTGTGCGGTTTGCCACAATAATTCTGCTTCAACATCTATTTAAGCCTTAAAACTATTTCAAAATCTTAACTCTATGCTGTTTGCCACAATAATTCTGCTTCAACATCTATTTAAGCCTTAAAACTGTTTCAAAATCTTAACTCTGTGCTGTTTGCCACAATAATTCTGCTTCAATATCTATTCAAGCCTTAACACTAGTTAAAAATCTTAATTCTGTGCTGTTTGCCACAATAATTCTGCTTCAATATCTATTTAAGCCTTAAAACTATTTCAAAATCTTAACTCTATGCTGTTTGCCACAATAATTCTGCTTCAATATCTATTCAAGCCTTAACACTATTTCAAAATCTTAACTCTATGCTGTTTACCACAATAATTCTGCTTCAATATCTATTTAAGCCTTAAAACTATTTCAAAATCTTAACTCTGTGCTGTTTGCCACAATAATTCTGCTTCAATATCTATTTAAGCCTTAACACTAGTTAAAAATCTTAATTCTGTGCTGTTTGCCACAATAGTTCTGCTTCCACATCTATTTAAGCCTTAACACTAGTTAAAAGTCTTAAGCCTGTGCTGTTTGCCACAATAACATGTTTTAAATTGCAGCAGCAATTATTTGAGCTGTAAGGAGGTGTAAATAAGAGCACTATAAAGCAGCACATTCTCCATGTTCAATCGCTGATGTCCTACACAATACGAGGTTGCATTGTGAACAGCCCTGCAAGCCAGTCGTTAATGTTTCATTACCTATAGAATGAGGGCCAACAGTGATTCATTTACTGTCTGTGATCACCTGAAGTCAAGATGATGCTGTCCTTAGAATGTTAAGCCTCGCCTGCTGAGAATTATAATTCAGATTTTACTGACTTTTGCCTGAAAGGAGTGAGCCCAATGTTAGCAAAATACGAAGCTGGTGTTGAAGTTGTCTATACCATAAATAGAAATGAAAAATCCCAGGCATTTTCAAGTGAGTTAAGAGAAATGAGAGATCAATGTATTGTTTGCTTTGCTGTTAGTAGCTCTCCAGTTTAAAAAATAATTGATATTCCTTCTCCCACACCCTTCTGCCCTAATTATGTAAAGAATCTGGATTATGCTTCCGACTTGATTTAACTCTTTTATAAGAAGTCACAAGCATACCTTGCCTACTTGATGATACTCCTTTAAGGTTGTGCCAGTCTTTCCATTATTAAATCATGTTTAGAGTTATATACTAGTTGTTTTTTTAAAAAAAAAAAATCATTTCAAGCTTCAACTTGCTGTGCATTCTCAGCTAGCCTTATGTGTGAGGGAGCACAAAAAAGTATGGCTACTATTTAGCAACCTAACACACTGGTTTTCCCAATTTGATGGAAACATTGGCTTTTCTTTAAAACAAATGTTTAGCATCATGAGGGCTTCATGTGTGTTAGTGGGGAAAAGAAGCATAAAAATCTCTGTGTTAGTGGGGAAAAGAAGCATAAAAATCTCACAGGTCTGCATTTTGTGTGCCACCCCCATATAGGTGCTCCTTCCCACCCTTCCAGCTCCAACATAAATCTGATCTGTGTGGAGAAAGTGAGACTTTTGATTTGAACAGGAAGCAAACAGCTAAAAAAAAAGGTGGGGGGGCGGGTAGAAGAGGAGGGAAGAGTGAGAAGGGTTGTGAGTTTTTAACACAGCAGTTCAGACAGCTGGATAGGTACAGAAGTCCTTGTTATCCATTCTGGCTTTAGTTTTTCTAGAGTTCAGAATTAAATCATAGAACGGTAAGTTTGGAAGGGACCTCAAGGATTATCTAGTTCCAACCCCCTGCCATAGGCAGGGACATCTCCCACTAGCACAGGTCACTCAAGGCCTCGTCCAACCTGGCCTTGAACACCTCCAGGGAGGGAGCATCCACAACCTCCCTGGGCAACCTGTTCCAGTGTCTCACCACCCTCACTGTAAAGAGTTTCCTCCTGACATCCAGTTTAAATCTCCCCTCTGCCAGTTTAAACCCATTGCCCCTTGTCCTGTCATTGCAAGACCTCACAAATGAGAATAGCAATCAGTTTGGATTTTTTCCCTACACACTCCCCACCTGCCCATACCCCAGAGAGCAGAGACTTTGCAACTCAGTATGACTGACCCATCTGAAGAAAATTTTAGCATCAAATGCTATAGGTTTTGTAGAGATTTTTAATAGCTGTATTAATGTTTTGAGTGTTCAAAATGAAACACTGAGTCCTTTTCGGGCCACAATGGCTGTAGCTGCTCAGTCAACTTGCTCCCCCACTTCTAAGTTTCATGCATTGGCACAGAATCAGAATTAACCAGCTTGGAAAAGACCTTCGAGATCATCAATTCCAAACTACTACCCAACACCATCTAATCAACTAAACCATGGCACTAAGTGCCACATTCAGTCTCTTTTTAAACACTTCCAGGGATGGTGACTCCACCACCTCCCTGAGCAGCCCATTCCAATGCAAATCATTCTTGCTGTGAAGAATTTTTTCCTAACATCCAGCCTAAACCTGCCCTGGCACAGCTCGAGACTGTGTCCTCTTGTTCTGTCACTGGTTGCCTGGGAGAAGATCTACCGAAGGTCAAAAAGGAATGTTGACTTCAAATATCTATACCTCAAGAAGATGTACTAAGACTTCTCTGCAGGGTCACTGTAAGGATAGTAAAGTTCCTCTTCCTGGCTTTGTCCTGAAGAACAAGTGTCCAAGTAACTTTATCCAGCAGCTCCATTTCCCAGCATACTCCTGCTGATTTCAGTAGCATCTTAATGCCTTCAGCCTAACAACTGACCTGCTCTATAGCCTTTCTGGGACATAATTACCTTTTATTCCTCACTTTTCACAACAGATGATTGAATTCAGTCTTTTAATTAATTTGTTTTTTATTTATCTGCTATTTGTAAAGAGAACTCAGGCCACTTAAAATAAGTCTCCAAAGTCTCCAGCTTGTTTTGTTTTGGTGGGGTGTGTGCATGTGTTTGTTTGTTAAGGGTTTTTTTGGTTGCTGGTTTTTTTTTTCCCCTCCCTTGCCTTTTTTGGGGGCTTTTTGGATTGTTTTGCCAGGGTTTTGTTTTGGTTTGTTGTTATTTTGTTGGTTTGGGGTTTCATTGGTGGTTGGGGTGGGGGGAGTGTGTGTGATTGGTTGCTTTTCTAAACCTGTTTTAGGCTTTTGCTGTAGTCAGGGGAAGGCAGGCTAATAAACTCACCCTAAGAACTCTTTGGATGCTACATTCACTACGTCTGTGAGTGTGATGTTGTGGACACTCCTCACATTGAAGCTCTCAACTACAAACGCATCCTCTGCTGATGCCTCACGCTGTGTGAAACTGCCAAGTGGTCTCCTATCCAAATACTTACTAGGCTGGGGACTGCTTAATCTCTGAGATCAGGGAGACTTATTCTGATGTGGCTGTAGACTCTAGACAGTTAAATTTGCAGAAATCCGCTGAAGGCAGTTTGCTTTTCAGAAGCTGCTCAGGGCATAATTTGGCTTTTCTTTCTTTTCCAGTTTGAGGGTGGGCTGTTTAACACAAACAAGTTGCAGCTTGTTCAATTATAATTTAACAATATATTTTCCCCATACTTGCTGTGTTCCTCCCTAGAGATGCTTGCATCTCCTTGATGCATGAAAGGATACCTGCGTATTTAATGTACATATTAAATAAGTCTGTAAATTCTCACATAATTTTACATTTAAAAGTACTATTTGAGGGGTGTGTGTGTATATATATAATTTTGTTAGATGCATGTGTAGAAATAAAACAGTCTTTGCTCTTCCCTTTTGTACCTCCTCAAGACATGTAATCTACAAAGCAGGAGAGCTGCATGATAAAATGAGCCAGAGTGGAATGCATAATTATTCCAGAGGAGGGTAAGTCAGTTCAGAACTTGTACTAACATTCTTAAGGGCAGCAGGAGTCTTCTTGCCATGAAATTACATCAGCTTTCTATGGCCCAGAGTCAATGTACATGCTTTCCCTTTCTAGTAAAAAAAAAAAAAAAAAAAAAAAAAAAAAAAAAAAAAAAAGAAAAAAAAAAAAAGAAAAAAAAAAAAGAGGTGTGAAAAATGTTAATGTCTTCAAAAAATGTGCTATGGAACCAAGCTGAGCAAAGGAATATGTGTTGGAGCTTGGTCTTCACCTGGAAGTGAACTCGAGTTGAAGGAGGGAAGAGATGGAGACATTGCACTTTTAAAACAAGCATTTCACTCTTTGGAATAGATTTAGTCATGACTTGCAAACAGACAAGAAAACCCATCTAAATAAGAAAAAGAATGCTTCCTTGATCCCAGTTCAGAGACATTCCCACAGCAGGTGGGGCAGAGGCCTTTAAATTACAGATCTCCTCCATATACCCCAAATCTGTTACAACTCCATCAAGCAGGGAGAAGAGAGATTTTCACAGTAAACAGCCATGGATGTGGCTGGCAACGCCCACTTTGGGGACTTGTAAAAGATGAATATTTGGTTGGGATGGTGTAAGAACAGTATCAGAGGCAGGATCTGCTTTAGATGGAAACATTCCCCAGTTTCCTACAGGTCTTAGGATGAAGCACCCAGCACCTAACTCCTACTTATTCTGCTGGTCACCAAAAGAAACAGCAAGCCAAGGCAGCTCAGCATAGCTCTGATTTACCCTCATTTCTAGCTAGTAATTAAGCCTGGTTCAGGCAGTGGATAGGGAGTGACTAATTTCCATTTCCCCATGAGGAGAGGGGAGGAAAGGAGATTTCCTTTCTCCTAAACTAGAATATCTGGCACTGAGAGCTGTTTGGTGGATCTATTGTATGAGACAAATCATATCTAGACTGTAAGCCAATAGGGCACCTTGGCAGCAGAGTTTGTTTGTGCACTCAATTCTAGTGGCAGGGTGTTTAGTGCAACATGTTTCTCACTGCATGAGGCCAGAGGAGTGTGTGGTTGCAGGCTGTGCAGGACTGAAGGAAAGCAAAGTGTATGTGGAGAAAACAGGCCTGAAGGTGTCACAGAATCCCAGCATGGCGGGGACCGGAAGGGACCTCTGGACATCATCCAGTCCAACTCCTTTGCTAAAGCAGGGGCAACCAGAGGAGACTGCTCAGGATCACAAAGTCCAGGCAGGTTTGGAATCTCTCCAGAGAAGGATACTTCACTCTGGGCAGCCTGCTCCAGGTCTCCAGCACCCTCACACCAAACAAGTTTTTCCTCGTGTACAGATGGCACCTCTCAGGTTCCAGTTTGTGCTCATCACCTCTTGTTCTGTCACTGCTCACCACTAAAGAGAGTCTGGCCCTGACTTTTTGCTGTTGATTATCTCATATCCATGCTCACGATACCAGTCTTAACAGAGGTTGCAAAGAAAAATGTGCAAGAAGCAGAGACTACAGGAGTTTGGCTTGAACCAGCCAAAGCCATGAAGTATTCAGTGATGATAGATATAGTCCAGATAGTTATCTACTGTTTAAAGGGCCCATCTGGAAGATTTACATACTCATCAGTTGGAGAGATCTGAGCAGTAGATCTCCAGTTAGAGCACACTTGGCAAGAGAGGTGTTGGCTTATGGCCCCCTCTGCTTTCTTTGTATGTTAAACCTCCTCCTAACTTTAGGGGAGAAGGCACATTGTGAGTGAAGCTGAGAGATGCTCGTGGTCTATACAGAGTCAGGATGAAATAAATTTATGCTTCACAGTGACACACTTTTCCCTTGCTTATCTGAAAAATGGTAGCCCAACAACTCAAACTAAAATTTCAGGAGACAAATTTCAGAATGTTATGAGATACCTAGGGAGCAGGGAAAGAAAAGCATTAGTTTATCCTGAAATCCTCTAGATTTTTGCCTACTAGAAAAACTAAAACCCATGGACCATGTTAACTTTTTGGATGACCCTCTTCACTGTTCTGTTACAGTAAAATCCAAGCCATACTGTGGCTTTTGCTATGCCTCCAAAAGGGCACATAGCTAATGAAGAACAGCTCTTGTGCACTTCAGTTCCATGCCCCTAAAGCACTCTCTAGTGCTTCTTTAGTAATTCTGTAAGTGATGGGGGAGATCTAGTAATTAAGTCCTGACATTAGATCTCATTTTAAAAGCACTGATCACCTAGACACTTGTACTGGCTCCCAGATTAAGAAAAAATAGTTAAATACCAGCCCAAATTCTTCCTTTTCTTTTTCCTTGTCATTTGGGTAGATAAAAATTCTTTCCTATTGTCTATACTTCTAAAATCTGCATCATCTTCCCCCCACATCTCATCCTTAGTTAAGAAAGCAATAGAAGATGGACAACCAGCTTTCAGCTTTTAATACTTACTCATCTCCATGATGTTAAGAAGCAGATATCAAGGCAAACAACAACAGCTCAAAATCCTGCCTTTAAAAAGAAACCCAGCTCCTTCTCAGAGCTTATACAGTCTTGAAGGAGAATTTGGCTGATTGGGATTGGTCAGAAAAACTGACACATGTGAGTAAAGTGGAGATGGTTAGGTGGAGAGGGAACATCTAATGAGAACCCTGTGTGAGAGGTTAAGCTCCTAATTAATCCATTCTCAGCCTTGTCAGGTTAGCTTTCTTTTTGCCCTGCTTCTGTTACCATCCATCACTTTCACAGAACGAAAACATAGCCACAAAACCAGGGACCTTCTCTTCCACACTGGGTAGCTTGGACTGGGAAAATTAGAAGTCAAGTGATATGAAGTGAGTCAGTTTTTATACACCACATCCACCCTTGGAAGTTCTGATTAATGCTTCTGCTGACAAAAGTCAAAGTTCCAGGCCCAGCAAAAACTAGAAAGTTTGAGGGATTTTATTGGATTGTTGGTTGGTTGTTGTTTATCTTGGGTTTGGTTCTGTTTAAAATTACTCCTTCAAGTTCTTTGCAACACAAGCTGTAGAACACCCCCCCACACACACAGAGCTCTTTTACTTAATCAGGGAGATGGTCTTTTTATTCTTCTTCTTGGCTCACTTTAAAGAGCTTACTTGATACTGTAGACATCATCTGCATTCTTTCTCTTTCTAAAAGCCTGAAATTATATTTGCTTTCTTTCCTGAATTAATGTTTAAGCTGCAAGAATTTAACTGAGCAAACGGACATTCCATGAAACTTCATACAAACTGTCACCAGGAGGAGGAATATTCTCCTTTAGAAAATGAGGAGGAATTGGAGAAAATGAGGAAAATAAGGGTTTGCTAATCTGGCTGCTTATTTACATGGCTGAAGATGCATTTGGAAAACTAACTGCTGATTTTAGGTGCCTGATTTGAAACTTCTGTTAGGAGATTTTAAAAAATAGAAAAAAAAGGTTGAAAAAAAAGTAGAAAAAAAAATAGAAAAAAAGGTTGCTTGTTTAGAAGGATATGCCTGCTAAAACTGATTTCCTTGATGGAGAAATGTTTTGCCATTCAGAACTTAGAACTTAGTAGCAGCGTGCGTGACAGCTCAGACCATCTTTCTTAAATTACCCTGAGTCAATCACCTCTAAGTTACTTTTGCTATGGAAAAATAAACTCTGCTAGTGATCAAAATTTGCAAATGCTTCTTTGTTTGCAGCACTGCCTTGCAAAACAGTTTTGTTCTGCCAGCAGAGCTCAGTTAAGCTTCCTCTTACTCTGTGCTGGAATGGTTACAAAGGATAAGATAGTGGAGTGTCCAGACATAAAGAGAAACTCAATCCCAAACATTGGCATCTAGTGCCATCTGAGATCACCTTTGTGCATCCTGCCTAGTCTCCAACTGCCATTTTAGTGCAGCCCAGCTCTCCCACAGATCCCAGATTATCCCTGCCAACCCCTGTGTGGCTGACTTGGTTGCCAAGATAGGCATCGTGATGTGCAATCTAAAAAGGCACTGGAGGATTGCTGCGTTGAGCTTCTTCAGCCAGCTGCATCCTACCCAACCTTGCTGGAAGCTGCTGTTGACAGAGAGCTTGCTAGGAAATGAATTTGTAGTATTCCAGCAAAAGCTGGCAGCAGGCAGGTGAATGCAGAGACAACAGGCGCTGCCTTTGGTGAGCAGGAGCTTTCTGGTATGTGATCTGCTCATTGACACAACACTGGCATCAGGGAAGTGACTTTGTTCTCCTGCAGTAGGAAGTATACAAAGTACACACAATGTTTACAAAGTAGCTTAGTGCTCTTTTGACTGAATTTTACTGGAGGGTTAGTGGTTGTTTCAAAGCTGGATTAGTCACCGTGGCTGTAATTATAACCTCTTAAAATCTGCTGCAGAGTTTTGACTTGGCTTCAGGCCTAATGGTCAGAAAATGTCTGAATCTCAACCTTAACACTATCCTTGACAAGTAGCTCTTGTAGATTTCATGCTATCCAGATTTATAAGTGAAAGACAACCCCCCCCAGGATGGGCTGCTGTGTGCAGAACGCTGTAGCACTGTAAGCTGCATCAGTGTGGAGGAGCTGCCAGTGAAGCGCAGACCTCGCGTTCCCAGGTTAATGTTCATAACAATGAACCAGAGACACTCACTGTTGCTGTGTTACCATCTCTGCAACCCCACTCAGCATTGTATCAGGTAACTGCCTGTCTAGAGCTTGCATGGGAATTCATGCACCATCTATTTAATGAAGCAAGACAAAATCATTGGAACAGGGAATGCACTGAGTCGGAAGGGACCCTCAAAGATAATCTTGTCCAACTCCCCTGCAGTCAGCAGGGACATCTTTACCTAGATCGGGTTGCTCAGGTCCCCATCAAGTTTGATCTTAAATGTCTCCAGGTATGGGGTCTCCACCACATCCCTGGGCAGCCTGTTCCTGTATTTCACAACCCTCATTGTGCAGAACTTCCTCCTAACCTAAATCTCCCCTGCTCCAATTTCAAACCATTGCTACTTGTCCTATCACTGCAGGCCCTTCTCTAAACAGTCCCTCCCCAGCCTTTCTGGAGGTATCCTTCAAATACTGAAATGAAGCCCTGAGGTCTCCCTGGAGCCTTTTCTTCTCCAGGCTGAACAGCCCCAACTCCCTCAGGCTGTCTTTTTAGCAGAGGTACTCCAGCTCTCTGATCATCTTCATGGCCTCCTCTGGAGCCTCCCCATCAGGCCCATGTCCTTCCTATGTTGAAGACTTCAGAGCTGGACACAGTACTCCAGGTGAGATCTCATTAGAGCAGAGCAGAAGAGCAGAATCGCCTCTTTCAATCTGCTGGCCATGCTTTTGATGCAGCCCAGGATGCAACTGACCTCTTGGCCAGCAAGTGGAAAATAGATATTGGAATAGGTATGTTTTAAAACTTTTTTTTTTTTTTTCCCCCCCTGATTAACATTTTGGAGATGTGTTATGGGTTGCTTAAAAATGTCTTAACCATGAAACACTGCAGGAGGAACCCAAGCGTGCACCAGCTTGCGTGTGACACGCTTTAGCATGCTTGGAGGTATACAGAAGTTCTGGCATTGCGGGGAGGCAAATCTGTTATGTACATTGTGTGGGAGGATATACCATGCAGGTTTGATTGCATCATCTTCCCCCCCCCCCCCCCCCCCTCCCCGCGCATGCTGGAACTCGACTCAGGTCTTTTCTTTTTTTT
>WBNM01011269.1:0-80712 GCA_013399055.1 Ramphastos sulfuratus | reverse complement strand
TTTTTTTCTTCCAGATGGTAAAACAAAGACTTGTAGTGAAACCCATTTTCTCCCAGGAAGAGGTGGGAGGGAATTTTATATGAGCAAGAAACTTTGCCTCAAGTGGAAATCTGGGGCCCGGACTAATGAACTCCCTGTAATTCCCATTGTACTGAAGATTGCTGAAACCAGGCATGTGCTCATCATCAACCATGCCAAACTATGCATAATTACTATGCTTTCTCTCTAGCAGTAATTAATTTGCGTTAGCAACTTTGATTAATCTTTGTAATCTCCAAGTAAAGTGCTTCTCAGACATGAAAGGCTCTGTAGCTGCTCATGCTGGTGGCTGCAGCCCAGCGCAGGGCAGGAGTGGGGCAAAGCTTGAAGAAAAAAACAGAGTATGGCTGATATTTATGAACTAATAGTGCTTAAAGCATTCTGTTTTGCCACAGGATTTGTTGTCTCAGCTGCACTGTCTGCACGCAGCAGAGCCCTCCTGAAAGAAAGGAGAATTGTCACTTATTCAGAGGGCTTCTCTTGAGGGCTGTATGCTGAACAGAGGGGCTGAGAGCCTGCCTTGCAGGGAGCAGTTCTGTGCATTTAACGTTTGTAGGTCTGCAGTGCAAACTTACCCTTACCTGGAGGAAAGCCTTGTCCCAGGTGTGATTCTTCCTGTGCCTGTGCCACTGAGGCAGCCCAAGAAGGGTGTCCGTTGTGCTGCCTTGCGAGCGAGTTGGACATGCCTGCTTTTCAGGAAATACAGATGCTAAGATCATCAACCTCCACTGTGTTGACAAACAGAGAGCTATCAGATGTTAATGTGCAAGCTAAATTCTGACATCACTGGTGATTAAAGTTTCCATACCTCACTGCCAACCTCCTGGCCCAAGCCAAGCTCTTCATCCAAAGGAATCCAGAAGTACTGAAAGGACTTAGGTCATGGAATGGTGATTGTGATTTACTTAAGACACCATAGATGATCAGAACTACAGGAGGTAAAGATTATGAGGCAAAAGATGTGTCTCTACAAACCCATTCCAAATCCCACAGGGTTTTCAAGTTAGCATTGTGTTGCTCATTTTCTCCCTCAGACATGCTAATATTACACTTACTATTTCTTGATTCCCCTGTCAGCACCTTTTCCTGGCAAGGAGTACTGCTCCGTGCTATTTGTGACAGGCAGCAAGACATTATATTTATTTGGAAATTGATAGTGTAGAACTTGCAGCTTAAGGAAAAGAAAAAAAAAAAGAGGAAAAAAAAAGGTGGAAATTTGGAGTGAACTTCATTTTTAATTTCCTCCCAGTTTCACTAACTTTTAATGAACTTGAATTTGATNACTTTTTTTTTTTTATATTTTTTTTTTTTTTTTTTTTTTTTTTTTAATACAGCTATTACCTCAACAAGACTAAAGGTCCTCCACTTGGGTCACAACAACCCCATGGGAACCTACAGACATGGGGATGTGTGCTTGGAATGCTGTGGGGTATTGGTTGACTGTCACCTGAACATGATCCAGCAGTGCCCAGGTGGCCAAGAAAGCCAAAGGCATCCTGGCTTGGATTAGAAACAGAGTGGGCAGCAGGGACAGGGAAAGGATCATCCCCTGTGCTCAGCACTGCTGAGGTCACACCACAAGTGCTGTGTTCAGTTCTGGACCCCTCCCACTAGAGGGAGGATGTTGAGGGGCTGGAACCTGTTCAGAGAAGGGCATCAAGGCTGGATAAAGGCCTGGAGCAGCTGGACTATGATGAGGGGCTGAGGGAGCTGGGGGTGTTCAGTCTGGAGAAGAGGAGGCTGAGGGCAGACCTCATTGCTCTCTACTACTACCTGAAGGGAGGTTGGAATGAGGAGGGGGTAGCCTTTTTCTCTGTGACAAGTGACAGAAGCAGAAGAAATGCTTCCAAGCTGCACCAGGGGAGGTTTAGGCTGGATGTTTGGAAATATTTCTTCACTGAGAGGGTTCTCAAACACTGGAATGGTCTGCCTAGGGCAGTGCTGGAGTCACCATCTCTAGGGGTGTTTAAGCAGCCTGTGGACCTGGTGCTTAGGGACATGGTTCAGTGTTCACCCTTCAGTGCTGGATCGAGGCTTGGACTGGATGATCTTGGAGGTCTCTTCCAACTGGAGGTATTCTGTGATCCTGTGATTCTGTCTGGGATCAATTCTGCTCTCACAAGTTAGAGAAATATTTTTAAAACACAGAAGTTACTGGAAAATGAGAGTGTGAGTCCTAGGGTGTAAACATTTTTTTTTTTTTATGATGATGCCGATTCAAAAAGGGATTTATTTGTGACAGTTTTATTTTATTACAGTTGTGGTTTGTGTCCAGATATTGCACACTCACAAAGCCACCCTTTAGATACCAGTTGAAACAGACCACGTATACTGATGCTGACACAAGCTTTGGAGAAGACAGCTGTTTAAATCAGGCAGGGGACTTTACATTTATTAGAAGGTGTCCACAAAAATAAGGGTAACATCATGCATATTCTTTGCAACTAAACCCAGTTATGGTTACAGTTTGGAAAGAAATTTAAATAGACATGTGGAGATACAGTAGTACATACACACTCTATTTATGACATTAAGTTAGTGTACTGATAACTCCCAGCAATACATCAGAAGTCTACAACCAGCCGATGGAAAGATTGTATAAGGAGGAAGAAACTGCTTCAATTTCTCACGTTATTTATGTGGCTTGAACAAGAACGTCAGTGTGAACTGCCTCCTGCATTCAGGAGGCCAGAACAAGTCAAGACTCTACTTCTGCAGTACAAAACATTTACACATGAAATACACATGCATTGCAATGCATTGGGAATGGGTGAAGCCAGGGGAAACCCATTCCTCAATGCTTTATTAACACAGTTCTATGAAGGAGTCTGAATTGGGGTTATATACTTCAGTCACAGTAAGGCCACAATATTACAATGGGTAAGGACCTTAGAACTCGGCATTCTGTCTCAGCAGGACAACCCTTCTTTCTTTATCCACCTTCCTGAATGGTACCTCAGCAAAGTCCTTCTTCAATTTTCTTTTTTTGTTTGTTTTGTTTTGGGTGGTTTTTTTAAAATTTTTGTTGTTGTTTTTTTTTTTTTTTTTACATATGTTTAACATATTGCTTAATACAACAGTGAGCACAGTAGAGAAGGATACTGCCACAGGGAGAACAAAACCTAGGAAACATTCACGGAGTTTTCAGACTATATGCGAGGTGCATTTAGGTGGAGCTGGCTAATCAGAAAAGAGACTAGCAAAGGATTTCCTCAAGTTTCGAATCGTCTCAGCTTTTGCTTCATCTTCATTCACAGATGATCGGAAGAAGGAGGATTCTGTGAAACTGAAGGCATTTGTCAGAGACTGCGACTTGCTGCAAGACAAAAACACAACACGTTGTGTACGGTCATATGGCCTACTCACACCCATCCACGCACTGCTTGTGTGAGCTAGGAGGGAAGGAAAGAGGTCCAGAGGATGCGGACAGTTTGCATGGGAACAAAACTGGTGTTCAACACAAGCAACAGAGTTAGACGCAGCCTGCAAAGCCGCTGCAACANGAACACCTCTGGAGAGGGGGCATCCACAATCTCCCACAGCAACCTGTCCCAGTGTCTCACCACCCTCGCTGTAAAGAATTTCTTTCTAGTATCAAGTCTAAGTCTCCCCTCCTCAAGCTTAAGCCCATTCCCTCATCTAGTCTCAGCCCCTCTGTCATGTCCTACTAAGCAGCTTGCTCAACTGAACATGTCCATTGTGTCCTGGGGTTTGAGGAGTAGGACCATCTTTTTTCCTCTTTAGAGAACACACTGCTTTTTATTTAACAGAGCTGAAACATTCCAGTCACTTGGATGATGTAAATTAGAACTTGAGGAATAAGCAGGTCTGCCTGCTCAACCCAAATCACCACCCAGCAGAGGATGATTAATAATTATGCTCATTAAGTCTGCAAACAGGTATGCAAAAAGGGAAAAAAAAAATAGGTATATTGGCAAGGGCTTGAAGAATGAATCCTAACGTGGTAATGTGCTTTCTCTCTGTATAAATATCTCATACATTCGATCCTTAATGGAGGCTTAAGGACACTTTGCATTTTAACAACAAAAAAAAAATTAAAAATCCCCAACTCATATAATTTTTTTTTGCCTACAAGCAGTTAGCCTAGCAATGCTCTTCTCTTTTGGCTACCATCATGTAACTGTGCTCTAAGGTTCTGTAAGCTTGAAAAAAATGACACACAAGAAGGACAAAAAAGAAAAAAAAAAAGAAAAGAAAGCTGAAGTTTAAAACTAACTCGTGACTTGTCAGATTAAATGATATTTAAAAAACAGGCTTGAATTTAAATAGACAACATTAATGAGTTATAATCTTTCTACAGAGACACCCAGCCATTAGGAAAAACTAGTTAACTGACTTAATTTTAATCTCAGTACAATAACAGGATTTCAGTTTTGGTTATAGCAGAACTGAAGCACTTTTCTTATTCAGATTGCCTTGCGCTCTTCATGGTTTGCAGCTTCTCCACCTCTAAACTAATAATGCACAGCCAACAGTGCTACAGGCAGTTTAGGTTTTTCATAAATTATAGTTGTGCTAATGAGAATAGACTGATAAATGTTTGTTTGTACTCACTGAAAGAGGGAGGGTGGGAAGCAGCACTTGACTTGATTAGTAACACAATAAGTAGCCTAATTAAATATTTATTCACAGATTAATAACGTGTACATACAGGTTGGGCAACAGCATGTGGGTGAATACAAAGCATACACATGCAAATGGAGCTTATCCTACAGGCAGGAGATCTGAGTCTTGGTGTGGACCTAAAACTCCTTCTTAAAAGTTAGAAAACCGACTCTCATAATGACTTGCATCTTAAGAGCTTTCATTTTAAATTCTGTTTTCTTTCATTTTCATTTTAAATTCTGTTTCGTTTTAAAGAGACACTATTCCCTTCCATCTGATGAAGAGAAAAATTAATCTAGATTTAAACAAGTAGTTAAAGGGAGAAATCTAGGAAGCAGCTTTCTGTACCTCTTCTTAGCTGCTTCTCTTCAATGTCAAGAAGTTAAGCTTCAAATCACAAACTCATTTCCATCTTGCTTATGGCAACCGAGTTCCCTATTCTCTATGTACACTTAAAGAATAGATTAATTAATTCGAGTTTTATGATTATAAAGCAGGATCAAGAAGTGCACTGTTCTAGGAGGGCAAAGAGAAATCTCATCACTTTTGCCTGTTGTCCCCTAACACAGTTTTTCCACCGAGTCAAGCTCAGGTGAGGACTCAGGACTGCTCCACACTAGCATTAGCATATGAATGGGGATAAAAAGGAGGGTCTGTGTTACTAGGATGAAACAAAGACTCTGTGGCTGTCTCTGAGTGTATCAAAGTAAGCAGAACGTGGCTGTGACCTTAGCAGCGATACTGTGTGTCAGGAGCACTGTGCTGAGAAACAGTTCCAAGGAGACCTTATTGTGGCCTTCCAGTATCTGAAGGGGGCCTACAGGAAAGCTGGTGTGGGACTTTTTAGGATGTCAGGTAGCAACAGGACCTGGGGGGAATGGAGCAAAACTAGAAGTGGATAGATTCAGATTGGATGTTAGAAAGAAGTTCTTTACAGTGTGGGTGTTGAGACACTGGAACAGGTTGCCCAGAGAGGCAGTAGAAGCCCCATCCCTGGATGTTTTTTAAAGCCAGGCTGGATGTAGCTCTCTGAACAACCTGATCTAGCATGAAGTGTCCCTGCCAATGGCAGGGGGGTTGGAACTGGATAATCTTTGAGGTCCCTTCCAACCCCAACAATTCTGTGATTCTGTGAATCACTGCTAATGTCTTCCCCATGGTTTCTATTTGATGGGTTTAAGCCACAGACCCTTTCCACACTCTTTGCTGGAGGATGTGGCTAGTTAGATACAGCCTCAAAAGATCATGCTGTGTGCTACAGAATCTTACCTGTACTTGGCACTGGTAAGACCACAGTTTAGGCTGGATATTAGGAACAATTTTTTTACTGAAAGAGTGGTCATTGGAACAAGCTGCCCAGGGAGGTGGTGGAGTCAGCATCCCTGGAGGTGTTCAAACACATGTAGACATGGTGCCTGGGGACATGGTTTAATGGCCACGGTGCTGTTGGGTTGATGGTTGGATTTGATGATCTCAAAGGCTTTTTTCCAACTGAAACAATTCTATAACTCTATGATTCCTAGGGTGGGACAACATCAGGCAGCTTCGTTTGCAAGTGCCGCAGCCCTCTTTGGAAAGGGCCTGAATTTCTTGTGCCACACACTTAGTAGCCATGAACCAAGAGTGACCAAGACCCTGTCTATCAGCCACTGCCTGGCATATTCATCAGGGCTGTCTGGGAGATACACCTCTTGAATCTGGAATCTGCTGTGTGAGGTAAAAAGTTCAAATAGATAAGACTTCCTCTTTTCTCTGCAGGCTCACAGCACACCCAGATCATGAGTCAGTGACATCAGAGGGGAAAACAAATACGAGGAGGAGGATGACTTTTCAGACCTGGTTGGGAAAGGCATTGCGCAACTATGAAATGACATTTTGTGTAGTGCTTAGGATGTAAGTAATGATACTGCAAACCAGGAAAAAGCTTTGTGAAATGTTTAACCTTGTCTTAGACTCTAGACTCAGGCACACATGTACATTTTCTCCTGCATATCAGACCACATCCCACATGACAGTCACCACCACAAAATCTGTCCTATGAGGAGAAAAGAAAACGGATAAAGCAAGTCTTACTTTAGCTGTGGATGAGACTGAGGCTTCTGTTGTGGAGCAGGCTGTGGAGCAGGCTGAGGAGCAGGCTGTGGAGCTGGGTGTGGAGCAGGCTGTGGAGCAGGCTGTGGCTCGGCTTCCTTTGATAATCTGGTGCTGGGAGGACCTTGAGCCTGGGGCCGTGGTTGCTGAGTCGTAGGTCCGGGTGGACGCTGCGGCTGGGAAGCCGAGGGCTTTGCTGCCTGCCCAGGGGGGTACATGCGCTGGGGCTGCAATGGCTCCTGGCTTTGGGATTGCATTCCTTGGGGTTGCACTGGGCCCCCTAGGTTCAGTACAAGAAAAACTTCATAATGTTATAGTATCAAAGAATTCTTAACTAGACTTCATATCCAACACTATAAAAATCATCCTTGAACGTGATTAATTCTAGGTCTGAGGCAAAACTCTATTAACATGGAGCGCAGTTTCATGTAGGCAATACTAATAATCACAGCTGGGACACTGGTAACTTGCTTGGAACCCCTAAAAGAAGTACCAAATTTATCCCAGCAGTAGTGGTACTGCCTTCAAATCACATCAATAGCTACTCCTGGTATAATTTTGGCCCAGCTCAAGGAGAGGCTGCAAGATAACTGAATTTACCAGCAATAACTATTTCAGCAATAGGGCTACCAGTTTCTCTGTAGTTATTGCAGTTCTGTTCCTCCAAAGCTTTAACACTACTTCAGTGACATTTCTCTTAGATTCTAGCAGTAAAACAACTTTATACTCAAATTTCCTAGCTAATTCTAAAGTCTGTTGACAACTTATTTAACCCTTTAGTGAAGAACACCACAAGAAACACAAGGGAATTGCTACTCTTTACCAAGGAGGTCTTTCCACTGAGAAAGAAGTACAGGCTGGCAAAATCCTGCATCAAGTGCGAAACTACAACGTGCAGTAGAGAACTTAGGTTGTGAAATCCATGGCTGCAAGATGCTACATCATCACACAGGATTTTTTTTTTTTCTCCTTGATTTTGCCTTTTCTGCTTTCTGACTGAAATAGTGCTGTGTCAGGTATCAGTGGGCATGCTGCTTTTATCTCGTGTCAGATGGCTGTGTGTCGTTTTCTGGGCTGAGAGCTGTTATAACTGAGTATTCCTGCATGCGGCAAGGCAGACAGCACATCTGAGTTAAGGGGAAGAAAGGGCATGGTGATATTCTGAGTGATTTGTATGCCATGTCAGTCACAGTAAGAGCTTTGCTGACCAATCAGTGTTACAGAAGACAATTGATCTACATGTCCTAAGCTTTAAGCCTCGCACAGACATTTAGGGCAAACGAAAGGTCTCTAAAGGAAAAACTCCATCTCTGGAAGTGCTGCTGCAATACATGACTGATTTTTTTTTTTTTTTTTTTTTTGTAAGTGCTACTATAGTTATCTTTCCACTTACTAGATGAGACTCCAGTGTGTGTGTGTCTGAGAACAGCATGTCCTAATGCTTCAGTAAGTTTTAATAGAGTTGTAGCAGCGTGTTGTGGTGTAGACAGATAAATAGCACGTACTGGATGTTAAGGAATGTGCTTTCATTGTTGATGAATTTGAACCCCTTTTGTAGGAAATATTTGAAGGTGATAACATGGTCTTGCAACATCTTAATAAGGATGGTTTTCTTATTAGTCTCCTTTCACTCAATATTGAAAAACAGAAAGGTTTCTTTTCCCCCACTTGTACATACAGGCTGGAATGCCAGAAACTTTACACTGAAGACAGATATAACTTTCTTTTTATTGCACATTAAGCTGTACAAGAGATTTCACATAAAAGATATACTGCTGTCACACTTCCAGCATTTGCTCACTTTCTTGCAGCTGGGTTGTACAAAAAGGCAACAATCATGAAAGAAACTTTTACCAAAAATAACTCAACAAAACTGAACATTAAGCCTACACTGTAAAACATCTGTTCCCTGTTACCCACAATATTGCACCTAAGCATGCTTGCATGCAGAGAGACATTTTGGCTTGCTTCTTGCCTGTGGTATGTAGTAATAACTGTGTGCCCTTGTAAATCCTTTACAGTCAACAAGCTGAGAGCCTATCTGAGACACTCATCTCCTCTTTGCACACACAGCTCACTCGTGTGAAAAGCACTTGTGAATACTTGCACTACTACATGCAAAAAAAATAACCCACTGCTTCAAATAAAATCAGTCATCAGATTCATTTCTTCACCCCAGGGCAGTATTGTTGGATTCACTTTGACAGTGTCTGGAGGTAAGGATTTCTGAACCTGATTCTAAGTGGAATTTTCTTAATATAGAATAAAAAAAAAACCAGCCAATGCCATCGTTGGAATGATCACTGACCCAGACAAATGCTGATCACCAAAGCAAAATATTCATGTCATTTACTGATAGGTAGTCAACAGTAGCACTTACCACAAACATTTAAATAGCTAATAATGCATACCTTAATTCCCATCTTACCAGCCAGCTTGTACAAATAAAAGAAACACTCAGAATGATGTTTCTCACTGATAATTTCCCCCCCTCCAGTGTTTGGAGGGAAAACAGAAGTAGAACATAAGACTGTTTTCTCTTTAAACAAAACTGTTTGCACTAAACTAATGGCCACTACTCATCTTTGTATGTGTTCAGGAGGAAAATTATAGTTTTGTGGCTTGCTTGCAACTAAGCTTTATGGTATGCTAGCCATGTGTAGCTTGTGATTCTGGGCTAGATTTCTCACAACAGATGAACTGCCTGCCTGCATATTTCTCATCACATTGCAGTTTAAATTGGTTACGCTGAACAAAAAAAGAAAAATAACAACTAATAAATCACAAATAATTTACCTACAGAAAAATCTAGCAGCTGTCAGGCATCTCAGCTCCTCTTGCACGTTTGATTTCAAGCAATTATGCTAAACTCTATTTCTGTGGATAATGCTGGGACTGCATTTTCTGTAGAGCTATCTGGAGATTTCTAGGTTTAAAATACAGACCTGAGCTGGTAAAGAAATCTGCTGATGTTTTGTGTTCTCACAACAGGCAAACTCCCTAAATGGTTAAAGGTACCTTGGTCTGCCATCTCCTATTATCTACTTCTTTCTTTAAAAAAATGAAGTTTAACAGTCCTTGAGGTACTTCTCACCAAATAACCTGGGATTTAGCTCTCAGGTAAGACTTTGGAAAGCATTTGCATTAGTTTTCATTAAAAATCTCCACGGATGACTACTTCGGAAAGACAACAAAAAGTACTACTGAATTGAAATAGGATACATTAAATACACTTCCACTGAGATATTGCACATAGGTGGCCCATTTACATAGCTTTGTAGCTAATAATTTAATGCAGCATTACTAAAAATATGAATACCAGTATGTAAAATAGAAGATATTTTAAATATTCCTTGGGAAGAACTCTTACGGAGCCACTGAAAGATCAGATTTCCCCTCTGCGTATAAGGCAAACTCAAACACTAACAAACTTTAGAAAATGACCAATAAAAAGCCTCACTTAGCAAACTCTAACCTAGGCTTTGAAAAATAGATCTGGATCACCTACCTATTAGTCATGCACACACACACACACACACAAAAAAAAGAAATGAAAGAAAAAAAAGGCTATGAGTACAGTGGAAGCTCACAGAGGAAGCAAAAGGAGTTCAATCTGCACCTTGGTGGTATTTTACTGGACGATATATAGAATACTCCAAAAAATACTGGCTAACCATCCATCATGTACAGTTGCACTGGGCTCTAGAGAGGCACATTCTTTGTACACTGTTGAACAACAGCCCTGAAAAATCACAACTTTTACAGAGAAAGGTAGGTAAGCATTACACGCACAGACAGGAACGAGTAAACAACCAGACGGTATAGTTGACACTGCATAGAAAAAACACAGTCCAGGGCAGCACTGAAACAATGCAAAAAACCAAACAAAACTGGGATGCTTAAGATTCTCTGGTTGGTTCTTTTCAGTTTATTTTTTTTTTGTTTGTTTGGTTGGTTAGGATTTTTGTTGTTTGGTTTTTGGGTTTTTTTCTTTTTTTTTTTTTTTAATTTTTTTTTATTGTTTGCTTTAACCCTCACTTTTAGTCTCAATTATCTAAGTAGCCTGGACTTGTTTTGGTCCTACTGCAACGCCATTACAGTCGAGAATGTACTGTAAACAACCTTGAGGTGGTGGTCGCTGAGGTGGGATTTTGTTTGGCTCTGGCTCCTTTAGTGATCCACTCTGGAAAATACATTTTAAAACAGAAGAGAGAGAAAAAAAAAAAATTAGAGTAGCTTTGTTTCAGTTTTCCAGTAATTTGTCTTTATTTTCATTAGAAATCTCCTCATGGGCTGGGGCTGAGCATATACTTTTAATTCGTTCCAGAGAATATTTTCTAATTTAGTTGCTGTCTGACACGATTTATGAATCCTGGACTAATCCAAAGATGAGTTCTTCAAAACCCTTTGCAGTTTTCTCTTTGTGGCTTGTGATCTAAGGAGTGTCTTCCCAAACCTTACCTCCCTTTGTGTAGGTATTTCTCCCTCAGTTCCCAGCACCTTGAACCTTTCTGGAGCTCATTGCTTCTACTGTCTCTTTTTAGCTTAGACCAAACAGAAACTGGACATCCACAGATACCTTTGTGGAATTCAAGGAGTAGTTTATATTTAATTACATTCAGTTGTAGCTGGAAGCAGAAGCATAGCAGGATTTTATTTTTTTGCCAGTGATGGTTGCACTTTGATTTGCTGGCTGTAAATGGGAAGGGAGTTGAACTACCCTAGCTTAGCTGTTTTGCTAAGCAAAATGAAAGAAGGAAGCAAAAACCACAGACAAATAATAAAAATAATTGAAATTACTTCATGCTACTCCATCTGACATGTTATTAGAAACACATGGAATAGTTAACTTTTCAAAACAGGAGATTTATTTGGCAGTATCCTTTTCAAATGTGTGCTTGTCGAGAGGAAAAGATGGGCCTGAACCAAAACCTTGGAGCAGAACACCCTCTGGGAACATGAGCATTTGAAGCCAAACTTTGTGTTAGGCCCATCTCTAATAATTTGAGAAGTGAAATATTGTTAAATCCTTGGACATAACAGCTTTAGGCTTATGTTTAAGGATCCAGAAATTAAATTGCCATCTGTCAAGAGGGAAACATCCCAGAATGGATTAAACAGTAAAAGTAATTAAACATATTTCTTGCAGATCTTACAGGGTTAGGTTTTGGTTTTTTCCCTGATTTGTATTTCATCTTAGAACTAGAGAAATAAATCTCACTCATAGTGATGTGAACTCCTGCACAGCAATCTAGAAGTTAGTAACTTTTTGATATGCTAGCAACACCCCCACTCTTCTTGCCTGCAGCCATTGCAGAGTGCTTCATCTGCTTTAGCTACAGAATAAAAGGATGGAGGACAGGTCCCAAGCTCCCATCATTCAGCTACCGACCTTCAGAAGACCCACACGAGGACCAAACCTGATACATACAAAGTGAAGGAGGCAACATCTGATCCTTCTATTAACTGTCCCAGTTACACAGAACTTGTTTGAAGCATCATTGTGAGGATGAGGACATAGAGAAGAGAATTTCAATTTCATGTCACCAGAAAACATTGAAGTGCTTTAGTGTGGGTTAAAGTCTTTATTTTGTTTCTGTTCTTCCTCCAGTTTTCTGAACCACGTGTAGAAGTTGACATTCTATCCTGTTAAGCATTAAGTATTTGTGGTATCTGCTACACAATGCATTGGAGCTCACTGAGACAACTTGCACTGATACCAGGAACTCCTTGGATCCTGGGGGAATTAGCCCAGAGAGGAAATATGGAAAAGTTGCTGGGGAGGAGCCAACTCTTTTCATATTCTATTACCATTGCTCTGATGCATTGACACTTTTCCTCTGTATGCCCCGAGGGCTCCTTGTCACAGACAGAGCCCTGGGCTCTGGTGGTGATGTAGGACACGTGGAGTGTGCCCCGAGAGGCAAACCATAAGTACCTGGCTTAAGGACCTCCAAGTGTTTCTTTCTGGAGGACCAAACAGATCGTATGACTCCTGTTAGAAAGCACACATAATATTTCAGGGGGAAGATCACCATGATTACCTTGTGATAGGCTTCCTAGCCTCCCAGAGGGCCATGAACTAGCCTGCATGGCTCTCTGCAGTGACACAGGATGCCTAAGGGAGGATAATTGAGAGTTATCTCCTAAAACAAAAGTAAAATATTGTGTAGGCGAAACCTCATCTTTTATTTAGATACTGGGAACCTATGCTGGCAGTTTAAACTTACACCCCCCCTGAAGTGTTAAAACAACATCTGCAGGGCCTTTGTCTCCTCCATGCCCTGAGGCTGAAGCAAATCTGCCATTTGTTGTTGCAGTGAACTGGTCTGGGGTTTGAGCACAGGCAGCACCCAACCCGCTTGACATGACAACAGCAGTACTTACACAACCTGCTTATCTCTCCATCTCTCAAAAAATTATTTTATCCTAAATTAAGCTTTCAATAAACCTTATGGAAGCTTGCTCATCCTTACCTCAACTGGTCTGAAAGTGTAGAACCTCTGTGTACACACTGTTGAAGATGAACCTCCCCCTCCCCAGTCACTGACTGCAGCTGTCCTGATTTACCACCCACACATCCTTTTTTTTTTTTTTCTTTTCTTTTTTTTTTCACCAGCTATCACCTGGTGCTTCCAGGAACCTCACCCACACTCCAGGCCAATCACATGGGTATATTACTTTTGCTAATTAGCCAACCCACCCAGGCTGACCCAAAAGAGACTAATTACCATCACATTCCTAATTGAGAAATCTTACTCATGGTTTTTCAATGGTCTGTAGTAATCCAACCCTTTTCAAGAGTCTTTCTTTCAGACAGTCAGAAACCTTGATACTTGATATTAAAGACTGGCTTTGAACCTGTCTTGTTTGCTGCCCTGAGCCAAGGCCTTTAATAAATTCCAGGCTTCTTCTGAAACACCAGTTGTTGGCAAATTAACTGCAGACTGTTACTTCTCACCTCTCCAAGGTGGTGTGCCAATGTAATTGTAGAGGCTGCTAACTCCTCATAGGCAACACAATCTCTCTGAACAAGATGCTGGACCAGACCTGTCCTGCAGATGTATTCACCCCTCTTGGTTTCTTTTCTTTTTTTCCTTTGTTGCCCAGCCTACCACCTTCTTTCGGTACAAACATGTTTTCCTGCGCCGTGGTTCTGAGCTACAAACTCACCTAGTGCTAAGTTCAAACATGGCAGGAATCAAGGATGAAATGCACCCCCCCGGATTCAGAATGAGATGAATGGGTGGAGAAATGCCCCCCACCCTTTAGTTCTTGCTGAGCATCGGGAAGATCCTCTTGCAAGCTGCTCTTCTCAAGGCTAAACAGCCTCAGGTCTCCCAGCCTTTCCTCCTTGCAGAGATGCTCCAGTCCCCAGAGAAGTCAATAACCGGCGAGACAGAGTAGGAGGGGAAAGCCTAGAGGTGAAGTGACTTCAATAAAGTCACCCAGGATGTCAGTGAGTGACTGGGAAGAGCAGCCAGAGCTGCTACTTGCTGCCAGCCTGACCAGCTTCCTAGGATCAGAATGAGGGTCAAAATGAGCCCGACCAGATTCCCACTGGGATGTCAAGAGCTGGAAGCTAAATGACTGGTACGGAAGCTAGAAACAGTTTTCAGAGTGATTCAGGATTCCCTAAGGCAGCTGCTGGCAACTGCTGTCATAAGGAACCCTTTTGGTTCTCATTTTAGGGAACACAACTTCCCTATCCCATCCCAATTTCCCATGGAGCAGGGATTGCTGATCTTGATAGTACCATTGCATAGAGCTGCTTTCTAGAACCTCTCCTGTTCAAAGGGGATCTACTGTTTATGTAACTACATCTAGGAAAGATACAACTTCACTGCTGGACACCTCTAAGCCACATGAATGCTGCGAGTACACTGCAGTGATTTCTCAACTCTGGGTATAACAATTGATGCTTTGCTTGCATAATGATTGTCTTGAAGAATATTGGCAAAGTCAGTTATAGCCAGAGCAGAAAACTGGCTACTTGTCTGGAAGTCTCTACACATCTCTGTAGCACTTCCTTCCTTTCTGCACTTACCTGGAAGAGTCTCCTTAGAATTCTAGGGGTAGAACTGGAGGAAAGAATCACAGAATATATCTGGTTGGAAGAGATCTCAAAGATCATCCAGTCCAAACCTCGACCCAGCACTGAAGAGTTGACACTAAACCATGGCCCTAAGCACCAGACCCACACACTGCTTAAACACCCCCAAGGATGGCAACTCCACAACCACCCTGGGCAGACCACTCCAATGTTTGAGAACCCTCTCTGTGAAGAAATATTTCTTAATATCTAGCCTAAAAAGAACTGTTTCCTTCTTCAAAGCATGTAGTATTAGAGTCTGATCAGTGGTATTACTTCTTTTTCTACCTCATATGTTTATATAAATGCAGACTGGATTCATATACAGTTGAATTTTGAATAGTCTGAAGAATGTTGAAATGGGTGGGAGTGAAAGCAGCCACTTGGCAGGGAAATAGCCCTTGGGCAAAAGAGATGCTAACTGAGTCCCAGCAAAAATTGATTTTGATTTGGCTGGGCTTGAAGCTTTTGTGAACTAGAGTTGGAGCAAGTATAGTTGTTTTTGGGTTTCATTTGGTTTTCTTTGTACCACAATGACAAAGGCTTCTCATAGGTATTCCAATATTTGAAGGGAAAGCCATGTTTTTCAGGTCAAGAAGTAGAGGGATCAACTGAGAACTGCCAAAATATGAGCTGAGTTAGATCTCATAGAGGAATAAGAAATTAAGTAACAGGAGAACTAAGGAAAAAATGTGAGTGCTAAGGAGAGAGGTGATTTAGATAATTTAAGGAGGGTGTCAGTAGTAAGTGAGTGTTTGAAGTGTCAAGGATGATAATAAAGATGGCAGGTGGGATAAAAGCTGAAAATGAGATGGAGGTAAAAATCAAAGATCTTCCTGGGCATGTATTGGCCAGATCAGATATTCCTCATCTCAGAAATCAAAACCAGCTGACTCACGAAATACACAGCAGCTATCTCTGGCAGCTGGAAATGTACAAGCTACACTGGAGAAGCTAAAGCATTAATACTACAGGAATTACACTGTGGGTGAGGAAGTGGCTACTCAGGAGATAGGCAGTGGTTGAAGGAAAATTAATGGGAAGGATCTAACTGGGATGTGGAACTCAGGAAGGACACTGAGGTGCTGGAGTGTGTCCAAAGAAGGGCAACTAAGCTGGTGAAGGGCCTTGAACATAAAGTCTTATGAGGAATGGCTGAGGGACCAGGGGTTGTTTAGCCTTCAGAAGAGGAGGCTGAGGGGAGACCTCCTTGTTCTCTACAACTCCCTGAATGAAGGTTGGAGCCAGGTGGGGGTTGGTCTCTTCTCACATGCAACGAGCGAGCAAAAGGAAACAGCCTCAGGTTGTGTCAGTGGAGTTTCAAGTTGGACATTAGTAAAATTGCCTCCACCTGAAGGGTTCTAAGGCGCAGGAACAGGCTGCCCAGGGAGGTGGTGGAGTCACCATCCCTGGAGGTATTTAAAAGATGTGTGGATATGGTGCTGAGGGATGTGGTTTAGTGGTAGCAGCATAGCAGTAGTGGTAGGATTGTGAGCTGTAGGCAACTGTTTGGACTTGATCTCAATGGCGTCTTCCAACTTCCACAGTTTTCTGATTCTAAATAGAATTTTCATTAAGTAAGCTGGCACAAAAAAGTAACTGGGGGCTACTAAATCCTGTAGATGATAGAGAGCTGGTGGACTATAGCATAAAAGAAAGAATTAATTGATGAGTGGAGTTAGAAAGATAGAAAGAGAGAGAGAGAAAGAGAAAGAGAGAAAGAATGAGAGTGAGAAGAGAGGGAGAGAGAGAGAGAGAAAGAGAAGAGAAAGAGAAAGCAAGCAAGCAAATTTGTTAAATGCAATGCACAAAACAATTTATTTATGGACTAACACCACACATCTGTCATAATGGGAAAGATCTATGCAGTGAAAACCAAACCTTATCCCACATTCAGTGAGGTATTTCCTGTAGGTGTTAGGCAAGATGCCATGTGGATTCTGCCCCTCTGCTCTGCTGAGACCCCATCTGGAGTGCTGGGGTCGGCTCTGGAGTCCTCAGCACAACAGAGAAATGGACCCCTTGGAGGGGGCTGGAGGAAGCCACAGCAATGATGGAACCTGTCTGCTATAAACTGTTAGGCTGAGAGAGTTGGGGTGGTCTGGCCTGGAGAAGAGAAGGCTCCAGGGAGACCTTCTGGTGGCCTTTCAGGACTTACATGGGGTGATCAGCTGCACAGCAGCTTTCAGGCTGTTCTTTCCAGGGGAAAAAAAAAAATTGCTCCCCATAGAGAAGGAAGGAATGTGGGCGATGTGATAGGAGAGAGCTCCCCCTGTGTGCCAAAGCAGCTGAGACTCGCCAGCCTGTGGGTACAGAGAGAAAGCTGCAGGATAGAAGGATGAGCAAGTGGAAGTGGTACAACACATCTTCAAGCCTGTCCAGTTCAGTTATTGGAAAGTTAAATTTCCTTACCCCTTTTCCATTATACACAGATAGAATGGGGCTGGGTACTGTCAAAATCCTGTGCTGCTGCTTCAAGTCCTACAAAAGTTTTTGACCCTTGAACCCAGGGACTAGACCCTGGTTGACACTATTCTGTATTTGCTCCTACAGACTTAAAAAACAAACAAGCCAAAACAAACCCTATCTATATCTATCTATATCTATATCTATCTCATATCTATATCTATCTCATATCATAGAATGGTAAGGTTGGAAGGGACCTCAAGGATCATCTAGTTCCAACCCCCTGCCATAGGCAGGGACACCTCCCACTAGCACAGGTCACTCAAGGCCTCATCCAACCTGGCCTTGAACCCCTCCAGGGAGGGAGCAGCCACAACCTCCCTGGGCAACCTGTGCCAGTGTCTCACCACCGTCACTGCAAACAACTTCCTCCTAACATCCAGTCTAAATCTTCCCTCTGCCAGTTTAAACCCATTGCCCCTTGTCTTGTCATTACAAGGCCTTGTAAATAGTCCCTCCCCAGCCTTCCTGTAGACCCCTTTCAGATATCGGAAGGCTACTATAAGGTCTCCTGGAGGCCTGATATATATAGATATAGATACATAGATATAGATATGGGATGACAAGTGATTCTTGCATGTACAGGAAGAAATTAAGATCTGCAGAAGTTCATCTTGAGCCACAAAGATCCATCAGTACTGGATCCATTCAGAATTCAAGCTTTGAAACAATAGTCTGGAAAAAACAAGAAGATGGAGCTAATTTGAGTCCAGTCTTATAATCCACATTTTATCTTAACACTGTTTCCACAGTGTTACAGAACAACGGAGTGGGAGGAGGAACAGAGAAGAGTTACTGCACTGAGAGAAACACTTGAGACTACAGCAAAGTTCTGAGCATTAGACCTCTCTGTTAATGGCTCAATGTGCTTCTCTTCTTGCATCTCCTGATGCAACACAAGTACAGAGCCACAAAAAAGAGGTATTGGTGGTTGCTCTGAACTCTGACCAGCTCCAGGATTGGAGAGACTGGAGGTTGATGTATAAGCAGCAAAAGACAAGCTTGCTCTGCTGCCCAAAGGGAGTACAGTACACCACCAGATCAGTGTCTGGAGTGGTGGTGGGGAAGGTTGCTTCTGTTTTTTTCCTGGGAAAAAATCAAAGTTATTTGAAGATGATCTGTTCTGGTTTGGATTTTTCCCACCATTTCTCTTGGTGCTTATCCTAGCTTAAAAATGGTAATGCAGATTTAGCACATGGTCCTTATTCAAAATATACTGTGGCAGTGACTGCTAGGGAGAGGGAATAGAATCCTTGCAAGCTAAACATGAAGTAAAGCCAGCCAGCTTTGCTTAACAGATTATGATTTAAAGGTCAGAGAAATCAAATACAGAAGTCAAGAGGAGACAGAGAATGGTAACAAAAAAAGTAGAAGGGAAGCACCCACCACAGAGGAAAAAGAAAAAGAGACCAAGGGAAAAAAACAAAAAAATTTCTATTTGGTTCATCTTCAGTGTACAAAATCAGGGAGTAAAAATAGAGTAAAAGTAAGATAAAATAAAAATTCAAAAGGATGTTATATGAAAAGACAAAGCACAGAGATCCTGAAAGCATTTATTTGGACAAATTTCTGCTCATGTCAGTAGAAATTTTAACCAAATAAGCCTAAATATTTAATGTATAAATATTAATAGTAAATATTTATAATATGTATAAATATTACTATTAAATATTTAATGTATAAGAATATTATTAGAATATTCTCTCTTACAGTTTACACATGGAATCACAGAATGCACTGGGTTGGAAGGGGCCTGTAGAGGTCATCTAGCCCAACCCCTGCAGTCAGCAGGGACATCCCTAACTAGAGCAGGTTGCTCAGAGCCCCAAACGACCTGACCTGGAATGTCTCCCAGGAATGGGACCTCCATCACTTCCCTGGGCAAACTGTTCCAGGGTTCCACTGCCCTCACAGTAAAGAGCTCCTTCCTAGTGTCCAGTCTAAACCTATCCTGCTCTAGGTAAACATTATCAGATCTCTTCAGAAAGGGTATTCTAAAGGCATGCTCATTTAGGGCTTGGCACAGCTATTCAAAACAAGCTAAGAAAGATAAGCACTGGTTGCTGTTTTGATTTAATCATCCTCATTTACTGGATACATTCACAGCTAACAGCCATTAGCACTAACAATCAAGACATTTATCACTAGCAAATACAGGGCCAGCTATTGACCTGCTAGTTCTGTCCACCAGCCAGACACTAAATCAGCAACAGAAGTGAGCAATACATAGGTACCTCCCTTAGTCATTACTCCATCGACTGTTACAGCATCTTGATAAGTACTTTAAAATAGGCTATCTTCACTTTCCTGATTGATGTGATAGCAGAATCTCTGCTTAGCAGTTTTATGGTGTCTGCCACTGTTCTCTAATTAGTGTCAACACTAAAAAGCTCAGGATTTATTTTCCTGCATGAGCTTTGTTTTGAATACATTACATTATCTGAATGTCAAGTTCAGATGCTTAAAGTAATTCCAGCTTTGTGTAGTGAAATGGTAATTGTTTTAAATATACAGACATCCTTCACCCAACAGTTACAGAGTCTCTGCCTCCGTTGTAATCTCTGGCACTTAGAAACAGAATCAGAATCAGGATCAGAATCAGGATTGGAATTACAATCAGAATAATTTTGGATAGAGAAGGCTTGTAAGATGATGGAGTCCAACCATTCTCTATCTCTGCCAAGGCTGGTACTAAACATGAAGCACACAAGATCTGCTCTGAATAGATATTTCATTGAAAGATGGCCAAGAACCACCTTTGGTGTAGTAAAATATATGTTATCCTTTTATGCATATGATAAATAAACTCAACTGTTGTACATTTAGCTGGCACAAAGTGTGCCTCAAATGGGGCCTTTAACCAGCATGTGGTGAGCTGAGGGTCCATACCTGTTTATTTTCTTCTGCTTTTCTTAATTCCATACACTTATATCTAGATCTAAAAAGGGAATCTAAAAGGGTAAGAGCTGCTTTTCTTGTAGTTTCATAAAGATAAAAGAAGGAAAAGGTTAAAAAACTCCTTTGATTAGAACAAGCATCTCCTCTTCTAAATAAAAACATTGTATATGTGTATATATATATACACACACACATGTGTAGACATCAATAACCAAGGCAACACATAAAAATATTAGCCCATATTAAAATAATGAAGAGAAATGGAATAAATACAGTAGATATATGAGAAATTACCAAGTAGGGAGCATTTAATACTTGTAAGATGTATACCAAAGGTCTTGTTTAATGTGCTGCCGCTTCTGTAGCACAATTTAACATGTTGCAGCNCCCTACCATCCTGTGATCCTGTAAGGATCTCTCAAGCTGCAAAACAAGCCACAAGATGTCGCTGGGATTCAAAGAACCAGAGAAGTCCCTGCAGTGCAAGAGGTTTTAAGGATGGCTTTCGATTTCTGTACCCTCTACAAGGTGTTGTGTTTCGTGTTCTGTGATGTGTATTTCTCCCAGCAATATTTTACCATGTTCCATATGAGTTTTGATGACCACATTTCAGATTATCTGCCAATATTTTTAGGGAGGTATCTTGCTCCTGTCTGACTGTTTTTTTCTGTAAGCCTCAACAGTAGCTCAATAAGCATTTTAATATGAGAAGTCATTTGTTTGCTAGGGACTATGATTTAAAAGAACATTTAGGTAGGTAGACCCTGTCAGTGGTCAAGAATCATAGAATGATTTGGGTTGGAATGTATCTTAAAGGTCATCCAGTTCCAACCCCCCTTCCATGGACAGAGACACCTTCCATTAGAACAGGTTGCTCAAGACCTCATCCAACCTGACCCTGAACACCTCCAGGAAGGAGGCATCCACGACCTCCCTGGGCAACCAGTTCCAGTGTCTCGCCACCCTGACTGCCAAGAATTTCTTCCTAGTCTCCAGTCTAAATCTCCCCTCTTCCAGCTCACAGTCATTCCCTCTCATGCTACCACTATAAGCCTTTGTAAAATGTCCCTCTCCAGATTTCTTGTAGCCCTCTTCAGGTACTGGAGGGCTGCTTTAAGGTCCTTCCAGAGCCTTCTGTTCTCCAGGCTGAACAGCCCCAACTGTTGCAGCCTATTCCCATAGTGGAGGTGTTCCAGCCCTCTGAATAACTACTTAGGTTTTCTTTGTCACAACTGATGGCTGTCAAAGAGCCTCCCAGCTTCCTGAGGTAACCAGTGAAGAGAAAAACCCTTACTGGTTGCTAAACTGCAGAAGATGCTTGTTTATTACCTACACAGATAATATGACTTATTTCTTGACAAGCTATATTGCTCTGTTTCTATAGAGCAAATTGTTGTAAGAGCTTGGAAAAGAAAGCAATTAAAGAGGCATATTTTCTGGAAAAGAGAAGACCAAGAGATCTTTTTAATATTTACAAACATCTGAAGGGTGGGTGTCAAGAGGAAGGGGCCAGGCTCTTTCCAGTGGTGTCCTGTGATAGGACAAGGGGCAATGGATACAAACCGGACCAGAGGAAGCTCCACCTCAACACGAGGAATATCTTCTTTGCTGTGAGGGTGAGAGAGCCCTGGAGCAGGTTGTGGAGTCTCCTTCCCTGGAAACTTTCAAGCCCTGTCTGGATGCATTGCTGTGTGACTTGCTTTAGATGATCTTGCTTTGGCAGAGGGGTTGAACTGCATGATCTCCAGAGGTTCCTTCTAACCTCTATCTTTCTATGATTCTATGATATAGTAAAATCCTGCCATGCTACTTCCAGGATCTCTGTGCTCCCTTGTCCTGAGCTGATGGAACAGAATCATAGTATCATTTAGGTTGGAAAAGACCCTCAAGATCCTTGAATCCAAGCATTGACCTAGCACTGCCAGGTCAGGCCAGTCTCTGGAGTGTAGATAGGATCTGGATTTCCACCACATGCTATTCCACAAATCTGGGTACCCTGACTTTAGGGTCATAGGGTACCATAGCTGCCATTTATTCCCTATTGAAACCTCTTCCTAAGAGAAAGAAAGAGAGCACACATGTTTTTAGGGGCCATTAGATCATTTAGCAACCTTCTAAACGCAAGCTGTTCCTAAATGACTCCTGCTGTCTGCTAGTATAGATCTCATTACACCAGAGAGTGATTTGCTTTGCACCAGTTCAGTAGGATCCTCAGCTGTTGACTCTGAAACCCTCATTTGTGCAGAATGATTGAGTGTGGCCTTTAGTTTGTTTGTTTGCTAGGCAGTCTTTCCTCTCAGACACAGGAAACAAAGTCCTGCAAGTAAGTGCCAGGTGACAGAAAATTCTTGGTTGTGATGTTAATTGGTGGCAAGTAAAGTTAGCATTGGGCATCTGAGAATCACAGAACCTTAGAGGTTGGAACCCTCCTGCCAAAGTAGGATCACCTAGGGTAGTCCACATAGGGTAGTCCACTCCAGGTGGCTTTGGAAAGTCTCCAGAGAAGGAGACTCCACAACCTCTCTGGGCAGTCTGCTCCAGTGCTGTCGCCCTCACTGTAAAGGAGTTTCTCCTCATGTTGAGGTGAAACCTTCTGTATTCCAGTTTGTAGCAAAGAAGATGCAAAGCCATAGCAAATCTACACGTTGTGGCTCTGATCCTCTTCCCATCACTGAGTTACACTTCAGGTGAACATCTATGAGACTGTGCAAAGCAGAAAGTCATTTAGAGATAAGGTCCACAGCTCAGATTCAGTGCACCTTCCTTTTCCTAAGAAGCAGACTAATACTAAATTCTGAATTTCCTTGTAATTTCTTGATGGGATCCTTCCCAATGAAGTGCATTTGCCTTCAGAGAAGATCAAATCAAGCAACTCTATATTGTCTGGCCATCATAGAGGCTTCAGTGATTTGAAATAAAATTGCTGCTCATCCTAAGGAGCTTGGTTTAAACAAACAAAAAAAAAAAAAGGTAAAGGAAAGAAATAAATCCAACAGATAGAAAGTAACAGAATTGTGATGATTCTTATGCAAGCCCATGAACAGGTAATTCGATAATGGTTTTCTTTTCTTCCTGGAGAGAATACTTTTTGTTATTTACACTCTCTTCACATTTGGTTCAATTTTCTTTCTCAACATAGGAGAATAAAGCTGCAGAAAACTGCTTGGCTCTAATAAAATCTTATAAGAAGTCACAGAATGAATAAGACAAAGAGAAACAGAGGAATTGAGTGCACCCTCAGCAAGTCTGCAGGTGACACCAAGCTGTGTGGCACAGTCAACTTGCTAGAGGGCAGGGATCCATCCAGAGGGACCTGGACAGGCTGCAGAGCTGTGCCCAGGCCAACCTCATGACGTTCAACAAGGCCAAGTGTAAGGTCCTGCACCTGGGTAGGCACAATCCCAAGCACAAATACAGGCTGGGTGGTGAATGGCTGGAGAGCAGCCCTGAGGAGAAGGACCTTGGGGTCTGGGTTGATGAAAAGCTCAACATGAGCCTGCAGTGTGCGCATGCAGCCCAGACAGCCAACCGAGTCCTGGGCTGCAGCAAGAACAGTGTGGGCAGCAGGGCAAGGGAGGGGATTCTGCCCCTTTACTCTGCTCTCCTCAGACCCCATCTGGAGTACTGTGTGCAGTTCTGGAGCCCTCAGCACAGGAAGGACATGAAAGTGTTGGAGCAGGTCCAGAGGAGGGCCACGAAGATGCTCAGAGGGCTGGAGCAGCTCTCCTATGAGGACAGGCTACAAGAGTTGGGGCTCTGCAGCCTGCAGAAGAGAAGGCTTCCAGGAGACCTTAGAGTAGCCTTCCAGTATCTGAAGGGGTCCTACAGGAAGGCTGGGGAGGGACTATTTATAAGGTCTTGCAATGACAGGACAAGGGGCAATGGGTTTAAACTGGCAGAGGGAAGATTTAGACTGGATGTTAGGAGGAAGTTCTTTCCAGTGAGGGTGGTGAGGCACTGGCACAGGTTGCCCAGGGAGGTTGTGGCTGCTCCCTCCCTGGAGGTGTTCAAGGCCAAGTTGGACAAGGCCTTGAGTGACCTGTGCTAGTGGGAGGTGTCCCTGCCTATGGCAGGGGGTTGGAACTAGATGATCCTTGAGGTCTCCTTCCAACCTTACCATTCTATGATTCTATGAAAAAAATGGAAATAAATCAAACCTAAATGGCTGCAGATAGCTGAGTAAGGGCTCCCTGACCCCAGCCTCTGCTGAGCTGAATGTGACTGTACTGAGCCTCTCTTGTTGGTGAAGAAAGTACTAAAACATCATAAACTTCATGTTCTGCTTTTCTAGTCTCAAAATAACTGAAGTCCCACACTTCTGAATTGTTTGTTGGTTTATTACTGGTGTGCTACTCCTTTCTGCTAAGTCGGAAAGGCGGCAGGTATAGCTGGGAACATGCTGTGCTCTTTGTGATGTTGTGTTGTTATGGATATGGTCTCTGGTACACCAATTTCCTCCTTCCAATAAGGATCATAAATTCTTTGTTCTTTTGTGGATAATGCAACAGAGCTGGACTGAAATAACAGGACTTTCATTAGCATCAACTGCTAACGTGACCATAAACATTTGCATTTTAAGGCAACATTCATACCCAGTGCAATATTCTGCACAGAATTTAGCTCAGCACAAGTTATGATGCATGACTTGATCTAGGGCTCTGAAGAGATCTTTTACTATTATTGTTTTTACATAGAAATGCTGCTCCAGAAAGGAGCAGGAAATAGCCTGCAGTGAGCAGCCACCTGGCAAATCCAGAGCAGAAGTTTGGGCAGCAAGCTCTCCTATCAACAGATGGAGACAGAGGTAAGTTATTCCACTGGGTAGTTTAATCTACTGGGTTGGTTTTCAGGAAAGATTTGAAAAGGACTTCTCAAAAGATCTGTCAAAAATATTCAAAGAGGTGGAAATTCAGCTTTCCATCATTGTATGCCTGCAACTAGAGCCAGTTTGTCTCATGGAAAACTTGATACTCCTCAATAAAGTTCTTTTATTTATTTTCATCATGCTTTTGAGTAAAACAAGCTGCCATGTTTTCAAATTAAATAGAAACAAGTCCTGTTTTTGAAAGAGTGTTTTGACCATATATGAGATACAACTTCTCTAAGTTGAAGGACTCTTGCATTTCTTTGGAGTGGGAAGAACAGCAAAATAGCTGAGAAGGGCAAACCCAGCAAGCTGTGAATCCTGTAATCAAGAGTACTTTCTGTCCACATACAGCTATGCAATAAACCATAGCCTGGGACCACAAGAGAAAAGTGTCAGACACAGTTTATTGACTGGAGCCAGCCAGGTAGCAGGAGGAGCAACAGGAAAGAGCTGCAAAATTGTAGCTTTGCTCCACCACAGGTTCTCTGCCATTCTGTGCACCAGCAGAACTTTAATATTAGAGAGCCTGTGCAAGGGTCTGTTGATAAAGAAGTAAATACCTAATGCACAAAATATAGATATTTAGAATCTCAACATATCTGATAACTCAGATAACAAATGTAATGGGTTAAGAATCATAAGGATCTGCATCTCTGAGGTTTCAACATAAGCAAGAGAGTTGTCTGAGGTCCCTGCCTTGGAAATTTGCTCCTTCTGGCACTCTGACAGAGAGAACTTTTGTTGGCCTTCAGATCATATTGCAAGGCCAATCATTTCCATCAAGATTTGGCTGCACAGTTCTAAACAAAGACTTATTTTCCTAATCACTGCTTTGTTTTCTGATGGACAGTTAATTGGAATAGCTCTGACCACTGCGGGCATTTATAAATGGAAGAATTCCTTGCTGCACGATGTCATGGCAGTGGGTAGGTTATAAAACCCCACAGAGATAATAGGGGAATTCAAACCACAGCACATCTATCACTGTACTATTGGCTGTGAACTGGTCATTTAAAAGCAGAAGTAGCAAAACACACAAATTACTCTCTGCTATTTATATGCCTTTGGTTTCTAAGACTACACATCCATGCACACACAGCTGGTTGGGGATAAAATACTGGCTTTGCATTTCATGTGACCTGTAGTAATGAGGTACTCCCTTGCTCCAAAAATGCATGGACTGTATTGCTCAAGAATAGGAAATTATTCCTCAGATTAAAAAAGGAGAAAAGACTGTTCAAGATGATAGGGACAGCTTAAGACAGTGATTTTCTTCTTAGGAAAAGNACCTTACCATTCTATGATTCAATGAAACCCCCCAAAACAAACAAGCAAACAAACAGTTAAACATTAACTACACACAAGGAGATATCTGTTTTAAATACTACAGATCAGAGAATCACAGAATTGTTCTGGTTGGAAAAGACCTCCAAGATCATTGAGTCCAACTGTCAACCCAAGACCACCATGGCCATTAAACTCTGGCCCCAAGTGCCATGGCCACACGTTTCTCAAATACCTCCAGGGATGGTCACTCCACCACTTCCCTGGGCAGCCTGTTCCAATGCCTGACCACTCTTGCAGCAAAGAAAATTTTCCTAGTATCCAATCTAAATATCCCCTGACTCAACTTGAGGCCATTTCCTCTTGTCCTGTCACTTGTTACCTGGGAGAAGAGACCAATCCCCATCTCACTCCAAGCTCCTTTCAGGGAGTTATAGAGAGCCTCCTCTTCTCCAGCCTAAATAACCCTAGTTCTTTCATCACCAACTCATCAGCCCTGTTCTCCAGACCCTTCCCCAGCTTTGCTGCCCTTCTCTGGACCTGCTCCAGCCCCTCAATGTCCTTCCTGGATTGTGTGGCTGAAATCTGAACCCAGTATTTGAGGGTGCAGCCTCACCATTGCTGAGTACAGGGGCACAGTCACTTCCCTACTCCTGCTGGTCAAATATTTCCTGATTTTCCCTCAAAGCTGGGCAGATGAATGGGTATTTGGAAATAGTACCTTCTGTAGACATTCAGATCCTCTCTGTCTGTCCTCAGCTGGTGTGTAACATAAGACAGTAAATTTTAAGACAGCAGAGGCTGAGAACTGAGAGGGAAACTACAAAATATTGTAAATATTCTGAAGCCATAGTGCTGGTTTTGGTCAACTGCAATCATAAGTTAAGGATAGGATGAGGGAAAGAAGATTAGTGTTGAGCAACATCTTGTTGCCATTTGCAAAGGCTGAACTCCTCAGTAATCTAAACTAAGCAGCAATCTCTCAGAAGTTTCAACAGCTAGCCAGAAAATACTATCTTTGGATTCATCCAAAACTTTGACATGATGAGTGACAGCAATGACTGAGGAATTCAGGAACTTTCTTAGGATGTTCCTGGCATCCTATTTCCATGCTGGACTTGTGTCAGCAGTTTCTTATTGGAAATGAGTAAAACCTTTATTTACATACAACAGATAGTCAGTTCCTTTGGATGACATAAACATTCCTCCCCCTTTGTCTCCTCTAAAGGCCAGGGAAGCACGCTTACCCAAGACTTTTTTTCCCCCAAATGTGAAATGTCAAATGGTCTAAATGACTCTGAATCTATTCATCTCACAGTTATGTCTCTTGTTTTGATTCATCTCACAGTTATGTCTGTTGTTTTGATTCATGTTGACTTGTATCCTCTGGGAAGCTCCAAACATGACTCTTTGCTTCATTTTAATACATGGCTAATTTATTAGTCCTAGAAGAAACTGTACTATGACACGAGGTTATCCGTAAGCCAGCAATGTGCCCCTCTGGCCAATGGGATCCTGGGGTCAAGTGAGGTTCTCCTCCCCTCTCTACTCTGTCCTGGTGAGAGCACATCTGGAGTACTGTGACCAGTTCTGGGACCCACATTTCAAGAGGGAGAGGGATGTACCAGAGAGGATGTCCAATACAGGCTATGAGGATAGAATCACAGAACCATAGAATTGTTTTGCTTGGAAAAGTCCTCTAAGATCAAGTCCAACTGTCAACCTAAGACCACCAGGGCCATTAAACCATATCCTGATGTGCCCCCTCCAAGAATGGTGACTCCACCACCAACCTGGGTAGCCTGTTGCAATGCCTGACCATGATGATTAAGGGACTGGATTAAGGATGCTGAAGGAACTGGAGCATCTGTCTTATGAGGAAAGACTGAGAGACCCAGGACTGTTTAGTCTGAAAAAGAGCAGACTGAGAGGGGCTCTTATTAATGTTTCTAAATATTTGAAGGGTGAGTGTCAAGAAGAAGGGGCCAGGCTCTTCTCAGTGGTGTCCTGCAATAGGACCAGGAACAAGGGATACAAACCAGAACACAAAAAGTTCCACCTCAACATGAGGAAAAACTTCTCTATTGCAAGGATCACAGAGCACTGGAGCAGGCTAACCAGAGAGGTTGTGGAGTCTCCTTCTCTGGAGACTTTCAAGGCCTGTCTGGATGCACTCCTGTATGACCTGCCCTAGGTGATCCTCCTTTGGAAGGGGGTTTGAACTCAATGATCTCCAGAGATTGCTTCCACCTCCTACCATTCTATGATTCTATGATTAGGTGATTTATTTTGTTCCCCTCCTTGTCTTTCTTTTTCAGTGCCCTTTACAATGCACTTGAGTCATGTCGGATGGAAACTTGTCCATTGTATGTGGTTCTGTGGTTGAAACAATTTTGTGCTTAGTTTCAAGTGGCTGTAACATAAATAGAAGCCACACCACTTTTTTTATGTGGGATGGTGTATTTTTATAACTTAAAGCATGATGGTATATTTGAAGAACAAATTAGTCACTATGCCTCAAGAACTAGTCTGTCTGAGGTGTGCCACAAAGCTGTTTTCAAATTGTTTACCTGGTGTGGAGCCTACTGTGAGCAAAAATAGATGCTTGATTTAGGCTTGGTAGTTCCTGTATTACAGTTTGGCTTATTCTGGTGCTTAACTGATTGCCATGGAGCTGTGCTGGTACAGAGCAGCAACATAGCCCTTATAGGTTATGTCAGAATGTATTGGCATGGTTTATTCTTTCAGAGTATTTAAAGAGGTACATGAAAACTGTAGCTGACAATCACAGAATGCTTTGGATTGGAGGGGACCATAAAGATCATCTAGTTCCAACCCTCCTGCCATGGGCATCCAATTCTCCTGCCATGGACTTCTCCCACTAGACCAGGTTGCTCAAGGCCTTGTAAACCTGGCCTTAAACACCTCCAGGGAGAGAGCATCCACAACCACCCTGGGCAATCTGTTCCTGTGTCTCACCACCCTCACTGTGTAGCCCTTGGAAAAGCCCCTCCCCAGCTTTCTTGCAGGCCCCCCTCAGGTACTGGACAATGCTGCTCTTGATCAGACTTGCTGCCTAGCTAAGAAGATAGAAAAGATGCCATTTAGCAGTTACAGAGCACTGTTCAAAGAATCAGAGAAGACAGAATGGTTTGGGTTAGAACAGACCTTTAGGTCTGGACTAGATCTAATGGGGTAGATCATTTATTCTGACTCCTCTTCCCACTGGTGGGGACATCTTCCACGAGATCAGGTTGCTCAGGGCCCAATCCAGTCTGACCTTAAGCAATTCCAGTGACTGGGCATCCACAACTCTGGACAACTTGTTCTAATCAACCTAATTGCAAAGAATTTCTTTCTGCTTTCCCATCTAAATATCTCTTTTTTTGGTCTAAAAACATCACCCTTTATCGTGTCACTACAAATCTTGGCAAAAACATCTTTCTCCATCTTTCTGATGTACTGAAAGCTCTCCCTGGAGCCTTCTCCTCTCCAGGCTGAACAACCCCAACTCTCTCAGCCTGGCCTCAAAGCAGAGGGCTTCCAGCACTCCCATCACGGCTCTGGCCTCCTCTGGCCCGTCTCCAACAGGTCCGTGCCTGTGTTGGGCTGAGGACTCCAGAGCTAGCCCCAGCACTGCAGGTGGGGTCTCAACAGAGCACAGCAGAGGAGCAGAATGCCCTCCCTGGCCCTGCTGCCCATAGTGCTGGGTATCAGCCTGGGACAGGGCTGGAAGCACTTGGTGCTGGCTCATACCCAGCTTTTCATTCATTGGTATCTTTTTCTGCAGGGCTGCTGTCAATCAATTCATTGCACAGTCTGTACTGATAGTGAGGCACTGCTGTGACTCAAGTGCAGACCTTGCCATGCAGGTTCCTCTGGGTGGCATCCCTTCCCTCCAGGGTACCAATTGCACCACCCAGCTTGATGTCATCTGCAGACTTGCTGAGGGTTCATTCAATGCCACTATGTTTGTAAGTGATGAAGATATTAAACAGTATTTGTCTCAGTACAGACCCTCAGAATACCACTTGTTACTACTTTCCATTTGAACTTTGGACTGTAACACCTTATCCATCTAATAGTCCACTCATCAAACTCATCATCTCTCTAACTCAGAGGGAAAAAATATTGTGTCCTTAGATCCTTTTATGAAAACACCACACTCTCAGAAGCTGTTCGAAGGATCAATAAAACAAACTTCATGTTTTGTAAGCATGGAAGTGGAAACACAAAGATGACTTCCAAAGGCTGAAAGCCAGCTGGTAGCAAGGCCAGGGGCAGAATTCTGCATCTCCACGCTTGAACCATCAGGCCATGTGAGATAAAACAAATGCAGGGCATCAATTTGCAACCTTTGACACAGGTTTTCTACTATGCTAAACAGATTCCTAGACTTGAAAGGTAGTTTTTTAATTTGCAGCACACAAAATAGGATTCTCATGTCATTTATTTCTCACGAGAACAACACCAACCATTGTCTTAGGTCTCTTTCTGACATCCTCAGGGCAAAGATTGTCTTTGGTCTTATTTCCATGATATTTTATGTAGATGTAACCAAAAAGAAACAGCTCAGAGCCTGGCAATTCACTGAATCCACTTATCAGTACTGGTAGAATCACACCAGCACATGGACTACTCGATTAGATCAGGAGATCACCTCATTGAAATATGACAAACCTATCAAACACGGTGAGAAGTTCTTGCATCCTTGCAGTTCAGCACATGCTTGCACAGTTTTCCAGCCAAATTCTTTCAGGAAAATTTTCAGCTTAAAATTCTAGAGTAAGATGCTCAGAAGTTTCCTACCTGAGGCTGCTGAGTGGCAGTGGGTCTCTGAGGAGATGGAATAGGAGTTTTGGACAACATTTGGTTCATTTTGCTTACGACTAGCTCAGTTATGTGTTGCCTGTCTTCAGTCTGGTGCTCACCGATCAGAGGCATTGAACAGTCCATGACCTGTAAAAGGAAACAAGGCATCAGCTACTGGGAGGGCACCAAAGCAAAACCATTCCACATCTGTGTGGAGTGCCAGGTCATCAGTGCACAGTGTCACTGTGGTGTTTATTCAGCACCACAGCTCCATGGCTTTGAACCCCCTGCAGGAATGGGGATTCCACCACTGCCCTGGGTAGCCTGTTCCATGGATTGACAACCCTTTTAGGGAAGACATTGTTCCTCATCTTCACACTAAACCTTCCCTGGTGCAACTTGAGGCTCTTTCAAGGAGTTGTAGAGAGCAATGAGGTCTCCCTTCAGCCTACTCTTCTCCAGATAAACAATCCCAGCTCCCTCAGTCACTCATAAGACCTCTTCTCTAGACCTCTCATCGACTTCATTGACAGTATTGAAGAAATTCTTAATAATTGTACATAAAATTCACCATATGAAATGTAGCATATTTTTTATTAAGCACAGGTTTGGGTGGGACATAACTAATGTTTTTTAATTGAACCAATAGGAGCTGGTATTTCTGAATGGGTAAAATGTACCCTTGCTGGCTTTACTTTAGTATTATTTCCACTAAGTTCATAGAATCATAGAATGGCTTGATTTGGAAGGGACCTTGAAGATCATCCAGTTCCAACCCCCTGCCCTGAGCAGGGACATCTTCAACTAGCCCAGGCTGCTCAAAGCCTCATCAAACCTGGCTTTAAACACTTCCAGTGATGAGGCTTACACAACTTCTCTGGCCAACCCATCGCCCTCAGAATAAAGAATCTCTTCCTACTTTTTATTACTGTTTCTTACAATTGTGGTAACACTTCAAGATTCACCTCATTTGATCATGAGCTTTCTTTTTTTGTTGCTTTTTTTCAGGAGAAATTTAGGTACTGCCTGGAGACAGGAAGCAATCATATGTGCCAAATCCTTTGGCCAGCACTTTAAAATGTTAATAATGATTGAATGGTAGAATGTTTTGATGTCAACGTGAAGGACATTGGATGTTTGGTTGTCCACTGCAAAACATCTCATGTTCAGAGTCTACAGTCTAAAAACATGTCCCCCTTGAAGGCAGGCATTAATTTTGGGTAATACTGCCCCTCTCACTCTCAGGTGTATTGTTAAACCCCCCTCTTACCCAACCACAGAAGCAAGAGCTAGGGGTTTCACAAGTGTGCAAAGAAAATCTCACTTTGCTTACCATCCACTTACATTAAAAAAATTATTTGGAGTGACTGTGAATCAAATTGCCCAAAATAAGGTCCTGCCAAAGGATTAGACAGGATTAAGGTCTGGAGGGCTGGGTTCTGCCTGAATTTCTATTTTTACATCCTTCTTTAGGAGATATTGCCATGTTGTTTACCAGAATATGTGGGAGAAGTGTAGTTTTGTGGCTAAGGATAAAAAAGGAAGCCTTGAGGTGTTGCTCAGAACTTCATGTCATTTCAGCAGAGAAGATTTTACCTTTCTTGAAGACAGTATTTTGAAGCATAGCTGTCCTATTCACATCTTGAGCCAATTTCAAACACATACGAAATTAAAAACCATAACCAGCAGTTCTTGGCAACCTTCTGGCACTTGGAGAGGTTTTAATGCATAAAAACCCCTCTTTGTCCCTTGACGTACTAGAACAAATGCTGTTGGTCAAAGATATGCTGAGCCTAACACTGATCAAGTACTGAGTCTGAGACCAAGTCTTGAATGATGGCAAGCTATAATGTGTTCTGGTGCTCTGCTGAAGTATCAAGACAGCAAAGTGGTAAAATGAGAAGGCAAGGCATCAGATTATCAAGAAAACTACTTGATCCCAAAGTGAAATCTCACTGAACATCTGAGTAAAAGATCACTAAGGCTCTAAACCCCATTCAGTTGCTGAGTAAAAGATCACTAAGGCTTTAAATCCCATTCAGTTGCAGGACACTCTCAGGTTTGATAACTGGTGGGACTTGAGAAGTAATGTGGGTGGGTAGAAGTCACAGTTGGCAGAAGAGGCTTTCACAACTTGCATTGCTGAGAGGGAATAGGTAGTGTTCAGAGCACACCATTCACACCCAGCATGCCCAGACAAGTTGTAGAAGCCTCACCTGTGGAAGTGTTTAAGACCAGGCTGGATGAGGCTTTGAGCAACCTGATCTAGTGGGAGGTGTCACTGCCTATGGCAGGAGGGTTGGAACTAGATGATCTTTAAAGTCCCTTCCAACTCAAGCCATTCTATCATTCTATGGTATGTGGCTGCTAAGAAGTGGCTTAACTTCCCCCTCTATGTGATTGCTGCTGTGACTCTCAAGGATAGACCCTACAAAAAGGTGACTTCTGCTATTCCTGGCAAAGGAGTCAAGATGGTGAATCAAGGTGAATTCTTCACAGGGTGGGTTTTGAGCCCTCTCTCTCTCTCCCTGTCTCTCTCTCTCTTTTTTTTTTTTTTCCTCCTTTAAGAGAATGTGCTGGTTTGAGGCTACTTGGAATATTATAATGAGAGAAATCAGATTGTTGGTTGTGAAAGGAAAATAATGATGAAGCCTTTATCATTCATTGGTTTGCTGAAAGGGATAAACAGCTAAAAAGTAAACAACTTGTCCCACTTTGTTCTGGGACACTGCTTCCGTGTGCTTCTCCTTCACTGTGCTCTAATATCTCTCCACTGACAAATAACAACATAAGCTCTGCTGATTGGTTTTGCTTGTCTGTCTGGGAAAGTAGAGGGAGAAAGAGGGGGTAGCTTTGCGCCCCTTCTGGGCAGTTTCCTTTGTCCAGGAGGGACTTTGGATTTCTGTATTACTAATTTGCATATAATTGCAAATACTTGTAAATATGTTGTGTGTATATACATGCTTGTAAATTTTGCTTTGCTGTAAATATAGCTTCATCTTACTTCCAAGCCATCTGAGCTAGCCTGGTAAATGTCAATAGTGTGTGTTNCAAATAACAACATAAGCTCTGCTGATTGGTTTTGCTTGTCTGTCTGGGAAAGTAGAGGGAGAAAGAGGGGGTAGCTTTGAGCCCCTTCTGGGCAGTTTCCTTTGTCCAGGAGGGACTTTGGATTTCTGTATTACTAATTTGCATATAATTGCAAATACTTGTAAATATGTTGTGTGTATATACATGCTTGTAAATTTTGCTTTGCTGTAAATATAGCTTCATCTTACTTCCAAGCCATCTGAGCTAGCCTGGTAAATGTCAATAGTGTGTGTTTGTGGAAGTTCCTAACCCACCACAGAGAATGCAGTATATTTTCCTTCCTAGTAAAATAATTAATGACAGTTATCAGAAATCAGTAATATTTTTAATAGATGTTATTATTAAGAATGAAAAACATTTTGGGTAACACTATGCAGTATATTTTCCTTCCTAGTGAAATAATTAATGACAGTTATCAGAAATCAGTAATATTTTTAATAAATGTTATTACTAAGAATGAAAAACATTTTGGGTAACACTACAGCAGCTTCTAAAACCCATGAGTGACTAACAGGAGTGTCACACTGGCATTTCCCCTGCATTAGATGGCTTGGCAAAGTTTAAACATACAGACAGCATCCTGTTTAGAAATAATCTGCTTACAGCCCCTAGTAGTCTTAAAATGCAATTTAAAACCAGCCAGGGTTGTGCTTTGTCTTTTTTCCAGTACCTAATTCAGCTATAGGATTTTCCCACTCAGAGGTTTTCAAAGCAAAAAGACATCTGTCATGTATAAAATCAAATCAGCTACTTTGGCAGATGCCGGTACAGAATCATAGAGCTGCTGAGGCTGGAAGAAACTTTTGAGATCAAGCCCAGCTGCTCACCTAGAGCTCACAATCCTGATCCTACTGCTAAGCTACTACCACTGAACCACGTCCCTCAGCACCACATCCATGCATCTTTTGATGCCATCTCCAAGGATGGTGACTCAACCACCTCCTTGGGCAGACTGTTCTAGTGCTTGAGAACCCTTTCCATGAAGAAATCTTTCTTCATACCCAACCTGAGCCTCTCTGGCACAACTCAAGGCTGTTTCCTCTTGTTCTGGCACTTGTTGCATGTGAGAAGAGACCAACCCCCACCTTGCTCTGACATCCCTTGAGGTGGTTGGTTGTAGAGGGCAATGAGGTCTCCCCTCAGGGTCCTCTTCTGAAGACTAAACAACCCCAGTTCCCTCAGCTGCTGCTCATAAGATTTGTGTTCAGGGTCCTTCACTGACTTTGTTGCGCTTCTTTGGATATGCTCTAGCACCTCAATGTACTTCTTGCAGTGAGGGCCCAAACCTGAAACCAGTACTTAAAGTGCCTTCCAGCTCCAGCCATAATATGATTCTATGATTACACCACGTATTTACCACCAAAAGATTAAGAATCATAGAATAGCTTGGGTTGGAAGAGACCTCTAAAGGTATCACAGTATCACAGTATAAGGATGGAAGAGACCTCAAAGATCATCAAGTCCAACCCATCACCACAGACCTCAAGACTAGACCATGGCATTCAGTCCAAACCTCATTAAGAAAGTTCTCTAATTTAGGGCTTTGTGAAGAGCCAGCCCAAACAGTGCTGGGAAAGGCAGACTTGTGGAGGCTAAAGAAAGGGCCAAGGCGAACAAGTCTTCTGACACAGTGGAAGAAAAGGGTCTTTGTCAGGATGCTGAAGTATGAGAGGAGTATTAAGGAAAAGATAGAGAGCTTCCAAGACAGGAGTGCCCAAGGAGTCTGACAGAATAATGACATATGGATTTCATGTGGGAAAAGACCTATGAATGATAGGAGCAGAGAAAATGGTTTCAAGCTGCACAGGGGAGGCTCAGGCTGGATGCTAGGAAATATTTCTTCACTGGAAGGGCTCTCAAACATTGGAATGGTCTGCCCAGGGCAGTGCTGGAGTCAGCATCCCTGGGGGTGTTTAAGCATTTACTGTGGTCTGTAAGAGTTGGATTGTGCTGTTGCTGCCTTATGTGTTCTTCTTTGGTGCTGTTTTTGTGGGACCTTTATGTTCCTGGTTGTCTGCTCTGGTGAGACCCCATGTGGAGTACTGCATCCAGTTCTGGAGCTCCTATTACAAGAGGGATGTGGACATGCTTCCAACCCTTACCATTCTATGATTCTGTGCTGGAGCATGCCCAGAGAAGGGCCATGAGGATGCTCAGAGGGCTGGAGCACCTCTGCTATGAGGACAGACTGAAAGAGTTGGGTCTGTTCAGTCTGGAGAAGAGAAGGCTCCCAGGTGACCTTATTGTGAACTTCCAGTATCTGAAGGGGGCCTACAAAAACGCTGGGGAGGGACTTTTTAGACTATCAGGTAGTGACAGGACATGGGGGAATGGAGCAAAGCTGGAGGTGGGGAGATTCAGACTGGACGTGAGGAGGAAATTCTTCAGCATGAGAGTGGTGAGAGCCTGGAATGGGTTGCCCAGGGAGGTGGCTGAGGCCCCATCCCTGGAGGTGTTTAAGGCCAGGCTGGATGAGGCTTTGCACAGCCTGATCTAGGGTAGGGTGTCCCTGCCCATGGCAGGGAGTTGGAACTAGATGATCCTTGTGGTCCTTTCCAACCCTGACTGATTCTATGATTCTATGATACAACTTTTACTGTAAGAGTTCTAAGTACGGGGAGTGTAACTGATATTGAGAAAAATGAATAGTTTGAGGTGGTAATTCAAACTGAGTGGGATGTAAAAAGAAGTGGTATTTCTGAGAAGTGAGGGAGGGACTGGATGTGAAGTAATCCAGGGGCTTTCCCTGAGGCCTCTACAGCAGAGGCAGCAATGATTTGTAAGTGGAAATGTAACCACACCTGAGGGGACAGCGCAGCAGAAAGTCAGCCCTGACTGCTAGGGAATGCTCACAGCCCTTCCTGCAGTGGGTGAGTAACAACAGCTGCTGCAAAAGTAGGAACAGCTGGGAAAGGGAATTGAGGATCCCTAGATGAAGGATCCAGAGCCTACAGACAAAGTGATGTGGGTTTGTTTCAATCTGGAATGAAAACAAACCAAGCAAATGATTTCTGTGTTCAGAATTGCTGGCTAAAGCTGAACTTGTATGCTCCAGACTCATGCAAACACAATATACATATGGTGGAATGGCAGGGGGTGGAAGTGACCTCTGGAGATCATCGAGTCCAACCTCCCTACCAAAGCAGGATCACCTAGGGCAGGTCACACAGGAACACATCCAAATGGGTTTTGGAAGTCTCCAAAGAAGAGTCCACAGTCTCTCTGAGCAGCCTGCTCCAGGGCTCTGTCACCCTTACAGTAAAGAAGGTTTTCCTCATGTTGAGGTGGGACTTCCTGTGTTCCAGTTTGTGTCCATTGCCTCTTGTCCTGTCACAGGACAGCACTGAAAAGAGCCTGGACCCTTCTTCTTGACACTCACCCATAATGGTAATACACAAGTCTGTAAGAGGCAGTGTACTTAGTGCTGGTGCTCTACCACTACACCTTACACAGTAGAGATACTCTGAAGTTGATGGTTTATTTCCTAGTAGCTTGACAGACTTCAGTACCTTCAGAAATGAGGTCTATTACACCAAGATTGAAAAAAAATCTGTTTCTTAATTTCTTATGTTGGCTTACAGTGGCTGAAAGTATTTCCAAACAGTTTGCATCTTTCTAGGTTCTCAATCACTTGGAAGCTAATTTTAACATAGCTTAGGGTATAAATAAGCTGCTCTCCCAATCTTACTACAGAAAATCCCTCTCAAGTTAATATCTGTCTAGGATGTTGAGCATACAAATGATATTTAAGTAGAATTCCACCTGAAGCCACATTCACTGGGAAGCTGGATGATGTATATGTATGATGTATACTGTGTCCAGTTCTGGGCCCCTCAATTTAAGAAGGACATTGAGGTGCTTGAGTGTGTCCAGAGAAGGGCAACGAGGCTGGTGAGAGGCCTCGAGCACAAGCCCTATGAGGAGAGGCTGAGGGAGCTGGGATTGTTTAGCCTGGTGAAGAGGAGGCTCAGGGGAGACCTTCTTGCTGTCTACAACTACCTGAAGGGTGGTTGTGGCCAGCAGGAGGTTGCTTTCTTCTCTCAGGCAACCAGCACCAGAACAAGAGGACACAGTCTCAAGCTGTGCCAGGGGAGGTTTAGGCTGGAGGTGAGGAGAAAGTTCTTCACTGAGAGAGTCATTCCCCACTGGAATGGGCTGCCCAGGGAGGTGGTGGAGTCACCGTCCCTGGAGGTGTTCAAGGCACGTTTGGACGTGGCACTTGGTGCCATGGTCTAGTCTTGAGGTCTGTGGTGGTGGGTTGGACTTGATGATCTTTGAGGTCTCTTCCAACCTTGCTATACTGTGATACTGTGATACTGTGATATGGATGCTGTCCTATTGGTGGTTACACTGGTGAGATGTTCAAACTGAAAAATCAGTTTGAACTTCTCTGCACATATTATTTCACACATGGGGAAGCTTCTGTGCATCATGTCAGATCAGACCTGCAGAATTAAAGTGTCAGTAACACAGAAACATTTTGTTCTGTAGTAGGTGTCCCAGCCACCAGGAACACAGGAGAGCAGAAGTTTCATTATGGGACTGCATCTGGAGTGTAAACCCAGTATTCAGAGCCTGATTGTCCTGCTCAGATACTGGTTCTTGATTCCAAGCTTTACTAACATATTTACTTTCCCAGGATGAAAGTACACAATAGACAAACCTCTCCTCTGCTGGAACAGTCTTCTCTTCACTGCATGATGGAATTATAGTGCAATAACTGCTGAAATTACAGTGTAACAACTGTTGATGTAAGCTGGCCTTTTAGTCACAAATGAGAAGTTTTACAGATGTTCTGCTGGATGTGAACTTTGCAAACAATTCTACATTTCAATGTCTTATCCAGATTCTAAATCCTCCTGCTGATGAGCACCACCATCTCCCAAACAATCCAGCTGATTCTGTAGAGCAGCAAGAGCTACCACGTTTCCATCCACCCTTCCTTTTAATTGTAACATCTATTATGTATGCTAATCAAGATGCTTTGCAAACACAGCTCCTGATGGATCCTGCACTTCTCTGAATTCTGTTGGCTTTAAAGTACGATTGTGTCTGGTGTGTTGAATCAGGGGATTTGTTCAGGAGCAGGAAGAGGGGTACTTTGTTGGTCCATTTTATCATTTGCACTGGCTGGTTAATGCTCAAAACCTGCCCTGCCTTCTCCGCCTACCCCCAAGACCTCCTAGGCTTGATCATAGAATCATTTGGGTTGGAGAAGACCCTTGGAATCACCAAGTCGTTAACTCTACTCTAAAAGCTTCACCCTAAACCATATCCCCAGGCACCACATCCCAACAACCTTCAAACACATCCAGGGTTGGTGACTCCACCACCTCCCTGGGCAATCCATTCCAATGCCTGACCACTCTTGCTGGGAAAAAACTTTTCCTAATGTCCAGTCTAAACCTATCCTGGAGCAGTTTGAGGCCATTCCTTCTTGTTCTATCATAAAGTACCTGTGAGAAGAGACCAGCATCAATCCCTACAATGCTCTTTCAGGTAGTTGTAGAGAGCAATGAGGTCTCCCCTCAGCCTCCTCTTCTTCACACTAAACAGCCCCAGCTCCCTCAGTTGCTCCTCATATTTATTCTCCAGGCTCTTCACCATCTGGTGCAGGAATTGTCTCTATACCTGACTTCAGTGTGAAGTGATGATGTTTGCTGGTATTGGTCAAGAATTTGAAGAACTATGTTGTATAAAAACTGCAGAAACAGTCAAGTTCAGTGAATGAAAGAGAATTCTGTCAGGAATTAGCTAACCAAAGAATGTGACCATTAAAATAAAGGAGACATCCTTCATTTCCATTGGAAGCAGAAAAGCTCCAACTGTANTGGAAAAGACTGCTCAGATCAAGTTCAACCATCAACCTAAGACCACTATTGGCCAATAAACTTTGTCCTAAAGTGCCATGCCCACTTGAACACCTCTAGGGATGGCAACTTCACCACCTCCCTGAGCAGCCTATTCCAATGCCTGACAGCTCTTGCAGGAAAGGAATTTTTCCTAATATCGACCTTAAACCTCCCTGGCACAATTTCAGGCCATTTCATCTCATCCTATTACCTGATACTAAGGAGAAGAGACCAACCCCCACCTCACTGCATCCACCTTTTAGGGAGAGAAAGTGCAGAATGAACAGAAAGCAGGGAATAAGAGAGATGGATAAGAGGGACTAGGTAGTGGGGGTTGATGCCAATTGTTTCTCAGACTAGCCTTAATAACCATATTTGTTTCTCCATGTTAGAAGCACACTTGTTTTTCACCCATTCAAATCTCACCCAGTTTCACTGGGTCAGGCATTGCAGATTCACCAGAAACTTCAGTGTGTGCTGGAGGGGATGAAATGCAGCATGTGAAGGAGCAACACAGGAGGTTTGTATGAAATCCTAGATTTTATGCTGCAGTGAGTTTCAATACAATAATACACAAGAAGATCTAATTTAGGTAAGTAAACTAAAGAAACTGGATTTATTGACACTTTCTTTAGCATTTCAGAAAGTAGAGATTAATTCTCTTTGTTTTGACGAAACTTTAATCAATCAATAACCATCAAATTGCTCTCCTGGTTTAGAAAAAATATTCCTCCCTTTGTATCACAGTATAAGCAAGGTTGGAAGAGACCTCAAAGATCATCAAGTCCAACCCACTACCACAGACCTCAAGACTAGACCATGGCACCAAGTGCCACGTCCAAACGTGCCTTGAACACCTCCAGGGACGGTGACTCCACCACCTCCCTGGGCAGCCCATTCCAGTGGGGAATGACTCTCTCAGTGAAGAACTTTCTCCTCACCTCGAGCCTAAACTTCCCCTGGCACAGCTTGAGACTGTGTCCTCTTGTTCTGGTGCTGGTTGCCTGAGAGAAGAAAGCAACCTCCTGCTGGCCACAACCACCCTTCAGGTAGTTGTAGACAGCAAGAAGGTCTCCCCTGAGCCTCCTCTTCACCAGGCTAAACAATCCCAGCTCCCTCAGCCTCTCCTCATAGGGCTTGTGCTCGAGGCCTCTCACCAGCCTCGTTGCCCTTCTCTGGACACGCTCAAGCACCTCAATGTCCCTCTTAAATTGAGGGGCCCAGAACTGGACACAGTACTCCAGGTGTATAGCACATACCAACCTCTTTTGTATAGCACATACCAACTTCTTTTGTATAGCACATACCAACTTCTTTTGGAGTGGGGAGATTCTAAAGATCCTTGCCTATCTTCTGAATAAAATTGGAAGAACACAGATGATGTTGAAGAAATCTCAAACTGTGTGATAGGCAAGAGAGGATCTCTTGTTTCATGTTTCTTACTTATCCATAAGCAACTTAGGGTAAATGAGAAATGTAACCTTTTCAAAACTGTCTGCAGCAGAAACTTCTGATTCATCAGGAATCAGACCTTAAAGGTAACGTTTAGGCTAGGAAAATAAAAGGTAAAGCTGTTTCCACTTCAGGCTTAATTTCCCTTTCCATGTAGAGGTATAATTTTCCTGGGGTTCCCATGGGATAGTGCTATCTATAAACCTTCCAGGAAAAACTGGTAAGCCTGCTCAGGAAAGAAACCCTAGGGCTGGGAAAATGTGACAGCCACATTTGGTTTTGTTCTGTGCTTTGTGTCCATTTCCTCCAACACCAGAAGACATCACCATATATAGGGTTACATTTTCCAGCAAGTGTGGCCACTAACTGGGACATGTGGGTTTGTATGATGACTTACACATAGCTCAGAAACACGTAGCCTTTCCTGAAACACAAATAAGCCAATACCCCACCAGCAAAAATGTTCTTGAGTGTCTGCAACAGATAAAAGCATGTATGGAAAAGAGTGGGGTTGCTTACCTCAAAAATATAATCTTTTCCATCCTTTCCATGCACAGCTTTAACAGCACAGATGTCCAACCCACCGAAGATTTCGGAGCAGGTATCGACCCAGAGCTTGTACCTGGTTCAGAAAAACAATTTTTTTTTTTCCTGTGAGTGTCTCACCAGGCTCTTGTTTTTCTATAGTCTCAACCTAGTAATACATTTTATACAACATTTGCTCTAAAGTCAGATTCTTCACTCTGTTGGCAGTTTTGCTGAATTTGTGTTTTCCAGAAGAGTAGTTCAGAGCTACTGCCCTGATTCCTTTTCCCAGGAGAATCCAGAAAAGCTGTAGATCTGGTCTAGTATTATGCTGGATTCTCTCCCAGTTTGTATTGGTCCCAACCTGTGTTTGCTCTAAACTGTGAGTAACCTGAAGATAAGACATGCTGGAACACAAACAGCTTTTAGCTGTACCCCGTTCTGCATTTCCAACATTCTCATGCTCCTACAGAATTGTGGAATCCCAGCATGGTGGGGTTGGAAGAGGCTTCTAGGGATCATCTAGTCCAATCCCCTGCTAAAGCAGGGGCACCCACAGCCCCTGGGGGGTTCCAGAGTTTGGAATCTCTGCAGAGAAGGAGACTCCACAACCTCTCTGGGCAGCCTGCTCCAGGGCTCCAGCACCCTCACACCAAAGAAGTTTTTGCTTTTGTTCAGATGCAATCTCCTGCGTTCCAGTTTGCATCCATTGCCCCTTGCTGTGTCACTGGGCACCACAGAAAAAGAGTCTGGTCCCATCCTCTTCCACCTTTAGCTCTTGAAGAGCATTGAGAAGATCCTCTCTCAGTCTGCTCTTCTCCAGGCTAAACAGCCCCAGATCTCCCTGCCTGTCCTCCTCACAGAGATGCTCCAGGCCTCCACTGGACTCTCTTTGGTAGTTCCCTGTCCCTCTGGGGACCCCAGAACTAGACTCAGTTTGCTCATTGTGGCTGTACTTTCTGTGAGAACTCCACAGAAGGGGAGTTTTCATGGTAGCAATGATACTGTGGGGCTTTGGAAAGTAGGGATGAGGACTTCTGTTTTCTTGGGAAATTGAAGCTTGTTCATCTGTGCTCAGATCCAACTGTGACAATCCTTTTGCCTGCTATGCTTGGCAGTGTACTTCAGTATGGATGGGTTTTACTTTTTGATCACAAAACTAGAATGAGAGTCTTCATGTAGGGAGACTGAGGGGAAATTGCAGTAATGCTTATAAATACCTAAAGGGTGGGGATCAAGAGGATGGAGCCAGACTATTCTCAGTTGTGCCCAGTGAGAGGACAAGGGACCAATGGATACAAACTAGAACACAGGAAGTTCAATCTAAACATAAAGAAAAGATTTTTCACTTTGTGGGTGGCAGAGCACTGGAACAGGCTGCCCCAAGAGGCTGTGGAGTCTCCACCTCTAGAGATATCCAAAACCCACATGGACATGTTCCTTTGTTATCTACTCTAGGTGACCCTGCTCTAGCAAGGTGTTGGACTAGATGACCTTCAGAGATCCCTTTCAAGCCCCACCATGCTGGGATTCTGTGAACTGCAGCAAAATTCAACTGAAATGTAAAGAATTCTGAGGAACTCTACAACTCCTGAACACAGTATTTCATACAGTACAGAAGATAAGAACTCCTCCATTTCATTTTCAACTTCATGGAGAGGAATGGGCAGTTTAGCCATTCTACATAGAATCACAGAATCATAGAATGGTAGTGGGTGGAACTCCAGAGATCATCAAGTCCAAGTGCCCTGCCAAAGCAGGGCCACCTAGAGAAGGTCACACAGGAAGACATCCAGACAGATCTTGAAGGTCTCTGGAGGAGACATGCAGTAAGATAATTTATTTTTCTTGCACGAAGAGCTTGATCCACCCTACAAATAGACAGATTATCTGACTAACAAGGGGGTGAAGCAGGACTTACTAGAAAACGAATGAGGCAAATCCTGTGATCAAGTCCAAAACTATCAGTGATGTAGCAAGGATAGACAACATGCTGCTGGGAGCATGCCGTGGCCATGTAAACTCTGTGTGCTTGCTCAGGGGTGAGGACTGACTCATAGGACACAAAGAGCCTGGACAACATTCATGAGCTAACAGCAGAGCTGTGCATGGGCACGATCTCGAAACGTTACGTAGGCAGGTAGCACACTTCTGCCAACTGAAAGGCATGTTCCACTTAAGCCCCCACCACTTTAAAGCAGCAATTTATCACCAACTTATTTTCTCTTTCATAGGCTACTATTTGAGGATAAATAAAAGCTATTTCCTTCTACAGATCCTCTCCTGCTCCAGCTTCTGATGATAGATTCACCACATCACTGTATTTTCCATTGCAAAAGAGTTGATGTAATAAACAGAGCATCTGACTTCACTCCAGGATCAAAGGAAACTGCTGGGCTGAGAGTCTTACTCATATATAAATATCTTCAATAACTGCATCCTTTCCAAGTAAACTCATCCTTCTATTTTCTTATATCCTCTGCTCCAGTGGAAAAGTTTTTTTTCTTTTAAGCAGAACACAAAGAAATGGATACAACTGCTTGAAAAATATCCTGATGGATCTTAGCAAAGAAAATAATATTTTTTTCCCTGTGAGAAACATGTTTTTTGTCCACAATGAGAGGTTTTGTTGGATGCCTGACAATTTCAACATCTGTAGATGCACTGACTGACTGGACTGTGTGCATGCACTTGCTTATAAATAACTTTTCTCTTTGCTGCAAAATGCCAATGTGTATCTTAGAAAGTCATGAAGTCAACAAAACTTGTTACTAGCAGTAAATATCTGGACTTTATATGAAAAAAACAAATGAAGACCTTTTTAAAAATGCTGAATCATCAATCAGATCCATGAAAGCGTTTTTAATAGACTGTCTTCTGCCAACAAACACAGAGCTGGAGAAACACAGTTCCATTTGGGAAGAGAGGTCTTGGATGTAATGTTTTAGACTCAGGGTCTGCACAGTAGGTTTGACAAGAGGTCACAGTTTCCAGTTTCCCAGAGCCAATACAGTGTGCAGCAGCCATAGAGCTGACAGATAATAAAGAATAAAGCTCCTCAGATGCCTGACACAAAATACCTGGTGTGGCAGATGAGGTGTGCAGAGTTAGCGTGGGTCTCTATTCTGATCTGACCTGGTGAGCTGAGCCTCTCTGACACAGAAGGATCAGTGAGAACACAGAACACTGGAACGTGCTCCTTCTGTCACTGTCCCTGACTGTGCCACAATCTTCTTTCTTTTCTAGACTGAGATTTGTATTCAGTCAACAGCAGCGACTCCAGCAGTGCTTCCAAAACACTTCTCAATTGATGAGTTGAACTAGAAATTAAATGGCCATGCAACAGATGTTATTGCTTTTGGTATACTCTTACACTACTTCAGCTCCAGCAAACTCCATCTTCCTGTCTCATCCTTGCTCTGTTCTGTGCACCTCAGTGGGTCACCAAACAAAAACTGGGATTATGTGATACATATCCTGTTCCACACCCATCTTCTCTATGCATAAAAGAAGTTTGGGGTTGTTGGTGACTGTGGGATTTTGTTGCTGCTGTTGTTGGGTTTTTTCCTTGTTGGTTTGGGGGTTTTTTTGGGTATTTTTTGATTTTTTTTTAATAAGAAAATACCTATTATTCTCTAATTATCTTCCATTCAAAGCTGGAAGCAGAAGCAGAGCACACAGAGCACTTACAGAGAGGGAGCCAGGCAAGGCTGGAATTTCAGACCTAATATTGTTTAGTTTTCCTCAGAGCAAAACTCAAGTGCCTGTGTTTTTCCAGAGGCAGAGCTGATGGACTGTAATTACACACACTAAAGTGCACTCCTCCTGCCTCTCGGTGAAGGCACAACCTCACTGCCTAAAGGAAGGTGGGAGGGGAATAAGAAAGAGAATTCTGTGGCTCCACTCCATCCCCAGAGGGGAGATCAGCGAGGACACAAGTCCAGACAGGGTTTGGACAGCAGGGAGTTGCAATTTCCGTCTTGTTTTCACCTTTCTCGGGGCAGGCAATGGTTCAGTTCCTGTGTCTTCCCCAGCTCATAAGCAGGACCATGCTGGAAGTTCCAAACTTTAAAAAGCAAACATACACCCTCTCTCCTTCCCCCATCCCCAACCCACCCAAAAGAAGACTGTTCTTGAACCCTGAAACACCTTTTAAATTATACTTTCATTGTACAGGCTTTTCTTCAGCTTCCACTGGTAGCAACCTTTGGAGCCGAAGAAAAGAAACTTCAAAGCCTCACGAGTTTACTCTGCAGGGAAAAGAGGTCTCTTTCTTGTAGAGAAACGTGGAATAAATGAGCAGTATTGAGAGAAGAGTTCTGTCAGTGAAAGACCTGAGCTTCAAAATGGCATCGCAAGGAGACTGTTTGGAACTGGGCTGCAAAAAGGATCCAGAGTAAGGATGGGAAAGAAAAAACAAAGCACAGAAAATCATAGTACAGAGCTGGAATGAAGATATGAGGAAAATAAGCTTAAGTATATCCCAGTACCTGGGTAAAAATCCTCACAGTGCAGTTCAGTAGATATTTAAAAAATGAAAAGTAAGCACTTTAGCAGGACCGAAAATAGGAAAGAGGAATATGATGTAAACGGGCAAAGTTAAGACCAGATTGCTTGGTTGTAGTAGATGACATAGAAGGAGAAATGTTTAGAACACTGTGGGATGGCGTAGCATTGTTAGGAAAAGAGGGAAATGGTTGAATCTGAGAAATGGAATGTTCTGAAGGGAATTCCCATATTTTCCAGGAACAGATATGAATGTAGGAGCCCAAAGCTGCACATAAGCGCCCAGGGTCAGTACTCGGTTTGCATAGTTAACTCTCAGGCAAATCACTTGGAACTCATCTAATTCAAGTTTGGGTTTTTCTTTCCCCAATTGAATGGAATTGCCAAAATTCATGTAGGGTGAATTGCACATCAACAATGTGACTTAAAAAGAAAAAAAAAAAGCGTTTAAAATAAAGCTCCATTCATGTTTTTCAATTACCTTTGACATGAGACTCGACTTACTTATCTGACATAGCAATTTGTTCCAGCATGGCAGAGCCCGTGTTTGTCTTCCAGTTTCCAGATATGGAAGTTCTCCTGCAAGGGGGAAAACATTACAAAGGCAGCCACTGGTTTTATGTTTTCATTGTCTCTTAAGTTATTCTGACTTTCACACAAATACTAGGGTAGGATTTACATCTTTTTTCTTATCTAGCAGCTTCTAACAGAACAGCTAAACCGTGAAGCGCTCTACCAGGCATTGCAAGGGTCAGTAATAGTCACTTCACTCTAGGCATAGTATGAAGTGTGACAATGCTGTGACACTGAGGGTTTCCAGTTATTCATTTAAAGTTTTTTGAAAGAAAAACTTCTTTGATTAAGTGAAACCATCAGCAATAAGCTAGGCTGATAAATGTCAAGAAACTAAAGGTCTAGCTTCTCATTCCAAACCACACCACTGTAGGGTGAGGTCCTAATATCAAAAATCCCAAGATATCAATGTTTTTAACACTTCGGAAGTGAGCTCAGATGTCTTTTAGAGCTGTATTGTTGTTTTAACTCTTGCTAGTTTCCTAATATAATCTAAGTGCTTTGCTTAAGTGTAGCATCTTTTATTTAATATCTAACCAAAGGAGAGGGGAAAAAAAAGAAACTGTATAAACTTGGGTTTTTTTCACTTCAGACAGCTACCAGAGCTGAGAAAATGACTTTTTTTCCCCCCCCTGAAACCTAAATGCTGTACTGGGAATAGGTTAAGGATACAAATAATGAGGTGTTTGCAGTTGGTAAAACAATAAGAACATCTGTAACATATTAAAAGCACATTAGGCAGCAGATATAGTTTTCTCTCCATTTTTATATTAACCTAATTATGAGGGTCAGTAGCAGTTGTGGGGGAAGGCTGATTTTTCTATGAGATTATCATAAAGTGAGCTGAGCTTCAAAGTCCTCCTGAGATGCAACATCGAGATCTTTGTTGATGTGGGAGAAATTAGTGAAAGGGGAACGTGCGTGTTGAGAGCTGTGTGTAAGGTAACTGCGACCAGCACCAAGGCTATTTTGTGATCTTGGTTTCCTTTCTTAAAGTGATATTTATATATATATATATATATATATATGTGTGTGTGTGTGTGTGTCTACTTACAAATTAAAATGACTAAGTTCACCACTACTCTACACACATTTTACATCAAAGAGAATATTTCTCATAAATCACAATTCAACTCTATTGCAGACTTCTCATTAGCATCTACTAAAGAAGGTGTCTTTTAGGAAGCAAGATGTGACCAAATTAAACAAAACAACAATTGTTCTAAAGACCTTGAGTAAGTCTTTAGTTCAAGATCTTCTGCTGCACTGATGTAATCTCTGCAGTGCTGAAAGAGATGGTTTGCTTTCTGTTGTGCTTTCACTCCACAACATGGAAGGTCTACTATGGAGCCTGAAGAAGGCACATGACAGGATGCTTGGCCAGCTCAATGATGCTGGAGGGATCAAATGAGGACTGAGAGGAATGATACAGACAGAGACAGACCTAACTGGTGTAGCCTCAATAGCTCTTGGCTGGAGCTGTCCAGGACAGCTAGGTCTAGGATACAGAAGAACTCCAAACCACAGGGTTCCCTTAGACCATAGTTAAGTGATATAAAAACACCTGACCAGACCTTCTGGCACTTGAAACCTTAGGTGTGATTTCTGTATAGAAACAGAATCACGAAGGTTGGAAAATATGTCTAAGACCAGCATGTCAAACCATCAACCCAAAACAGCCATGCCCACTAAACAATGTCCCGAAGTGCCATGTCTACATGGTATTTGAACCCCTCTAGGGATGGGGATGGTGACTCCACCACCTCCCTAAGCAGCTTGATCCAATGCCTGACAAATCTGTCAGTGGAGAATTTTTTCCTAATATCCAGCCTAAACCTTTCCTGGTGCAACTTGAGGCCATCTCCTCTCATCCTATAGCTTGTTACTTGGGAGAAGATATCAGTCCCCTCCTGGCTCCAACTTCCTTTCAGGAAGTTGTAGAGAGTAAGAAGGTCGTCCCTCAGCCTCATTGTCTCCAGACTGTGCAAACCCAGTTCCTTCAGCTGCTTCTCATAAGACTAAGTTCTCCAGACCCTTCAGATGTCCTCTGCTGAAATATGTATCTTTCTCATGTTTTTCACTTCTATTCTGATCATTGCTAAGGGCCTTTCCTCTTCTTTTACTAAATACTGAATTAAAAAGAAAGGTTGGACCAAATGATCCTTGGGGTCCTTCTAACCTGCTATTCTATGATAATATAGAAAACAATTCCTAACACTTTTGAGTGCTCTACACTCTGGCTTAATATGTTTACACTTGGTTTGGTCTTTGTAAAGAAGCAAGAACTGTCTTAAAATTGGAGGAAAAGGAATAATGATTAGTATAAACAATTCATAGCAACTTGAGCTTCCCCTTTCCCAACACCTTTCTGCTTTATTTGGTACCATTTAAAGCACACAGTACAAACTACTGGGACAGGGACTTGTCATGGGAAAGATAGGTCAAAATATCTACCTGCAGTTCTTGGGTAGGTAGCCTGCTTGGTGGTTTGATTCTATGGCACTGTCTTTCTTTGGTTGATGTGACTGACTTTTGCTTTATTGACCTTTTCATCAAGGTACATTAAATTCTTTAGATTTAAGATTTTGGCTCTACTCTGTTTGAAGGTGTCCCTGCTCAATGCAGCAAGTTTGGACTAGATGAGCTTTAAGGGTCCCTTTCAACACTCTAGTTGAGGATGCCCCTGCTCAATGCAGGGGGTTGGACTAGATGAGCTTTAAAGGTCCCTTCCAACCCAAATCATTCTGTCATAAGTTATGGATTCAGAGTAGAGCTTTTGGAGAAGAGATTTAGAGGGGTGGACCACTCGCTGGATAAGGAATTGGCTGGATGGCTGCAGGCAAGAGAGTGATGATCAAGGGCACAATGTCCACCTGGAGACCAGTGACAAGTGGCGTCCCTCAGGGGTCAGTGCTGGCACCAGTGCTGTTCAACATCTTTGTCAGTGACATGGACAGAGCAATTAGGTGCACCCTCAGCAAGTTTGCAGATGACACCAAGCTGTGTGGCACAGTCAACTTGCTAGAGAGCAAGGATCCATCCAGAGGGACCTGGACAGGCTGGAGAGGTGTGCCCAGGCCAACCTCGTGAAATTCAACAAGGCCANAGGCCAGGTTGGACGAGGCCTTGAGTAACTTGTGCTAGTGGGAGGTGTCCCTGCCTATGGCAGGGGGTTGGAACTAGATGATCCTTGAGGTCCCTTCCAACCTTACCATTCTATGATTCTACGTAGTGTGTTTGTATTTCTGTTTTTCTTCATTCCATGTGACCCTTTTAGCAGTCTCCTTGAAGTCAGATGAATTGTGTAATGGCACCAAGTCCAGTTAAATATGGATCATGCCACATTCTGAGAGACTGTGGTATTTAGAGAGACCCAGTGTGGCATTTTGGTCATAATCTCTACTGAGAGATGATAAGCACCAGTGTTTTGTGAGTCTTGGATCCACTTATACCACAATTTCCCACAGAATTATAAAAGTGAAGCCCTTAATAACTCTCCAAACTACAAAAACAAATGCTCAGCTGGTATTTTTGTAGTGGCTCTCTAAGTAGTGGCTCTAAGTTCCTGTGTCACAGAGCAAAATGAGAACCAGCTGGAAAACAGTATTCTACTGACAACATGTATATGTATGCAAAGGAAGAATTTTGCAGGCATTGAGTAAATCTCCTTTTCATGGTGCTTTGTAACAATAGATGGGGATTTCATTTTTCAGTGTGATTTAACTGTATGAAAGAATCTAGAGGAAAAAGGATTGCTAAGCTTTTAGCATTTGGATGAACCCATAGTATCTGAGAAGAAACTTAAAAATAAATAAAAGGTAGGAGGAACAGACTGTCATTTTAACTTATTTTGGCCCTCCCTTGAGCCAACTGCTGCTTCTGTGAAGAAGAAACTTTTATGTTTGAAAATGATAGATTTACTGTGGCTGACACTTCCAAAATTACTCTAGACATTGAACAGCACTTAAATTTCAAGGCAAGGAAAAAAGATGCAGGAATTTCTCCTATGAAATGTAGTGGTCCAATTTCTATCACAGGGAATGAACCATAGAATCATAGAATTGTGTTGGCTGAAAAGATCTCGAAGGTCACCAAGTCCAACCATCAACCCAATACCATCATGGCCATTAAATCATGTCCCAGAGTGCCATGTCCACGTGTTTCTTGAACATCTAAGTAGCCATCAAGAAGCTAATGCTACATCTAATTTCTAGAATCTTCTGTGTGTCATAATCATTAAGAGTTGGTCCTCGAGACTGACACTTGGGAGCTCTGAGTCAGAGCTAAATCAACTCTGTTTACTGTGAACAACAGAGGGGAGAGATGGGTAGCACAGCATAAGAAACCTGCCTATCATCAACAGGAGAGAAAAGTATTATCCTAACTTTGAAGAGGCAGAACAATTGAAAAGTTCTGAGGTAGAGATATAAGACTGAGAGGTGACTGGAAGTAGAGGAGAACAAGGATGCTGAATGCCATTGAGTAGTATAAAAGAGTCAAGGGAGAATATAGGGAAATAAAATAGGTTAGGCATAAGGAGTAAGGACTAAGAGACACAAAGGTAGAAGTAGTCTGGTGAAGCAGTAGGATATGGTTTGGGTGCAGGAGTATAGTGATATTAGATTAAATAGGATGGATGTCTCCAGATATGGGGCTAAAGCCAGGAAAAGTCAAGAGTGTGGAACAAGATAAATGAGAATTGGAGTTCACTTTCCTGGAGATGCCAGAGGCTAAAAGCTGCATCATCCAGAAGCAGTTGTTTGTGATTCTTAATGACTCTAGGGAGAGGGGTAGGCACAATGCACCTGAAATTCTGTAGGGAGCTTTAGAGTATCTGTCCTGCATCACTAAGAACACTGACAGTCACCAGCAAAGGATGGGTCACTGCATACAAATCAAATCTCCAATGTGGGGTTTTGGCAAAATGTAGGTAGTTCTGGGTTCAAAGTAGAGCAGAAGGCCTGAATGTCCATGCTGCTGGGTGGATCTGACCTATGGAAATAGGATTTCCACACAGTTCTGCATTGTGCTTTCTTGAAGCCCCTCAGATGTACAGTGAGAGGCAGATGGAGTCCTGAGTTGTTCTTGAAAGGCCTCATCCTTGATGTTCTTTCTCCATACACCTTCAGATCATACATCAGGAGAAGCCAGCAGTTTTGATCTTGTGATGTTCATGTCTTAGGGGAGAAGTCAAGATTATGTGACCTTCCAACATCAACCTAAGCAGATATGTGTTGCGCCTTCACCCTGGGCAAAAGGTTCTGCTTTCTCACAGAGCTTGTTGGCTGTTCCTCAAGCACTTGACACTTCATGCTAACCTTGTCTCTAGTATTATAAAGCACATTACACATTTTCTTTAACCCAGCTTCAACTTCTGCTTATCTCAGGATTTGTGGCTTGCTTTGAGTTCAGTTGTTTTTACTGCCGAAGAACCTGACTGCACCTTACAAACATCAAGGTACAAGAAACCTCTGATCTCTTCAATGTTACAAGAGCTTCAAGAGCTCCTGTCTTTGGATGCCTGTGTAGCTGTGCCTGCATAACTGCATCTGTCTATTTTTATGCATGCTTTGTTTTATTTTCCTGCCTCGGAATTGTTAGCACAAGAGAACAAAGACAGGAGATGATCTACCTTGTCTTTAAAAGATGAAGGAAATGAGTGTATGTCAGACCACAATGCCTGATAACTGCAATAGAGTAAAACTATGTATAAACATAGTTGTCATAGCTCAACTACTACATGGTAACCTGTCCTGCTGCTCTAGTTTAATGTTGTCTGTGAAACTGAAGTGAGCTTTTAACCTCCTCTGTAGTCATGGTCTTTAAACAAAAACATGGATTATAAAATTAGAGGAGATTTTCATCCAGATCTGTGAAGGCCACTGCAAGATTACAGTTTTGCTTACATATGTTAAAAGAGAGAACTTTGTTCCATCAATGCGTTGTGACTGAGGTTTGTGTGAATGAATGTCATCTAACTATCCTTAGAAGGAGAAAACAATTGGGCCGTAAGTTGGTGAAAAGATACAAAGGAATCCAATTTAAGAAGTCTTCTACAAAAAACAAATCTCCTTCCAACTGCTCCTTTCTTTAAATGAAACAAAAAAGAAACAAAGGTTAGCAGGAAAACCACCCTGGCATGCTCACCTGTTGTCCTATTTTCCTCCTCTCAGTCACAATCAACTTAAAAAACCATCCTTGATAAATCCAGAAAGCCTAAAATACTCGTTCCAGAGAGCATGACAACGGAGGCCTGGAATCATCACATCAGCTCAGAGACTCACCCAACAGTCTTTATCTTACTGATGCTTAGCAATTTTGCAACAAAAGAATATAAGTTTTTGGCTCACATGTAGGCCTTGTAGTTATTGCCTATCTTTTGGATCCTGATGTCATACTTGGAGTCTATGAAGGGTTCAGTAGTGGCGTAGGTCTGAGTAAGTGCTACCACGCTGGCTATGTCCTGAAAATCGTAGTGGTTGTCTACCTTGATCTGTAGTCATCATATCACAAGCACACAGCATATATAAAAGAAAAAAGAGCAATTAGGAATAAAATGCAGAAATCAGTTGCAAATGGCATTCATGAGAAGTATAGATTTTGACAGCATCACTTGGTAAGAAAAAATACATTGGATATTTTGTCTGATTCCTAGACTCTATAAAATTCCTTCATTAAATACCACTTTTAGGCAAAATATTACCTGTTTCTCTGTAGAAATCAATTTGTAGACAGTGGAAATTAATTTTGTGCTTTTTTTTTTTAAATTTTTTTTTTTTAAGTGGTGATTGTTAACTTTAGATCTGCAGGCTTGAGAATTTGCCAAGGTGTGACAATATGCAGCACCAATTTATAGAGAACTGTGGCTGATTCTGTCAATCCCTCATGTAACACAATGCATATGGAGCCCACCATGCACTACCCCATCATGTACCTCCTGGGAGGGAGGAGATAAAGGGTCATGAGGTCCTGTTGAGTACACAGAGGGATGGTTCAAGACAGCAGAACTAGTTTTTCTCCTTTTTACCTACCTCTCTGCAAGGAGTCAGGCTTTCTAGGAGTAAGATCTCCTAGTTGTGGAACACTGTGGCTAAGGTGGTGATTGGTACCACAGCTCTTGAAATAAGGAGGTGGGAAAGTGGGGAATATTGATTTAGGGGGAGAGGGAGAATGAAACTTCAGAGGACAAGTGGAGGACAGAGGCAATACTTTTGGTCAGGGAGTGCACATCACTATGGTTGACTTAAAGGATGTGAGGAGAAAAGGTGACTCAGAAGAGAATTCTCAGGGCTAGTAGAAAACAGGAGAGGTAACCTGAAACTCCAACATACTGACCCAAAGTACATTTCAGAATGGTGAGGAAAGGAGGCAGGGATTAGCATTTCTCATGCTATCTAATATTAAGAGAGTTTGTATCTGTTTGCAAGGCCAGCATCTTGTTTGGTTCTACTGTCAACTGGTACTTGAAGGGAAGCTGTGGGCCAGAAAGCCACAGCTGAGGTGAGATCTACTGGTGAAGGTAAAAGAAGTCATAAGGCCCAAGTATTTGCTGTCAACCATCCAATAGAGAACAATACAGTGTAATTTGCCATGTGAGAGCCACGAAACCAGACTCAATGCCTGGTTTCAACTTAGCTTCTGAAAAACTAATAGCTTATGCAAGTCTATTATGACTATTGGAAACACTGCTCCTAGGGAGAAGCCTTTATGGAGGGCTGGGACACAAGGAGAAGCTTCCCTTGGGTGCTGAGATTAAGACTGGCATTTAATATTTAAGGATTTAAACTATTCTAAGGACAAAAAAAAATAAATCCAAATTTCTTTCTGGATGTTTGATACACTAAACACTTCAGTGCATTGCTTCCCTTTCCTATAAATGAGAGGTGAATATTAAAAGCAAGGTCTAAAGATCCTAATATTTCACGTACACAAGGCACAGAAACTGCAGCATGAGTAACTAATGGTTAATTCTGCTCTCAATTCAATTGGCTGCTGGATTTCCACTAAGTATGAAATAAAGCAAAACAGTCATGGGCAAAAGAATGTAACAGACAGCATGATGTGAATAATTACTGAATAAAATACAATTAAATCAGCTTTCTGTTTCTATTACTAGTGACAGATATGTTCAGGGAGCTTTTGGAGACTCAGAACGATAAATACAACCATTCTGTGATGATTTGTTTGAAAATTTAGAACACTTAAAGCACTGAAGTGTTCCCAGTGAGAGAAAGTGGTTAATTTGTAGTGGCTAGAAATTTTCACTGAATGAAAGCAGGATTTAAATCACAGCCCATTGGTGTGAGAGAAGTGATATCAAAACAGCTGTACTCACCACTGAAATGCAACTACTTTGGAGAAAGAAAGCAGCAGTTATATAGTGGTATGAAACAATCACAGAGAACACATTAAGATAGGAAATGAATAAGAGTTCAGTATCAAGCTGAAGCTAATAAAGAACCAAGGCAAAAATCTTCCTACTGAGGTCCAAAAGGTTTATGCAAACAGAGCTTGGCTCTTAAATAGTTTCACTTCATTCAAGGCAAGTAATACATCAGGTTCTGCTTCAAGAAGGCATCTCAGCATGTTTCAGTAAGCATTCTGTATAGGTCTATGGCAGCAATGTGAAAATATGTGATGTGTTTTCATATTTTGCTCCAGAGAGATGCCTTCTTGAGTAATACACAAGTAGAGATTTGCAAGGGTAGGGATCTGAGACAGAACTTGGACAGTGGAAAGTTAAAATACCCAGGATCATGCATATTAATTCAGACAGACACCCAGGCTCCTAACATGCAGTAAGTAGCATCTGCACCTTGCCCATGCCTGAGTGAGCATGTCCAATCTTCACGACGACAGGGAATGTTGGCATTGTTAGCTGAGGGGGAAACAGAAAGGACATGTTAGAGAGAGACAAGCAGCAGTGGAAGGATTCAACTTCTGAAAATCAGGAACATTAGTTACGTACGTTATTTAAGCACAATCATCATGCAGCCCAAGCTGTTCTTACCATGTGGTTATTCCAACACATACTTATCTGTATAAGAGTGTGCTCTGATGAGTTACTGGGTATGTTTTCTCAGTGCTATACAATTCCCAGTACCTACAACTGGTGTACTTCCAGCATCACTTTTTTGTACGTCTGTCTTTTGATTCCGCTTCTTAACTGAACTTCTGCTATTTCCTATTTTACGCTTTGCTACTGCATTCTCTGACCCATAAACTCACATTCTCCAAGGCTGTCATCATTAATGATGTCAAATCCATCACCTTTTTCATTTCCCCCTGGATTGCCATTATTTAGCAAGGCTGTACATTCTTTTGTAAATCTGAAAGCAATGATGCCTCATTCACCACAAAAACTTTCTTTAAGGCAGATCCTAACTTCTGTTACAGAACATCTGAGTTCTCTAGGGCAGGCTCCAGCTTCTGCACAGAATGCAAGCCATAAATCAGCCACAGATTAGGAAATCAAATCTATAAAGGCAAGCCTTGTATTTAACTCTTGTTTAGAAATCACTTTGAGTGTTGCTCTTTAAATTAAAAATGCATTTAATTGATTTTTTTACAGATGTGTTTCAGTCCAACCAGTTTAAGCATGAGGAGAGGAAAAAAACCAAAAAAACAAACAAACAAAAAAAAAGATTAGTTTCCAAATAGCCTAAACCACTTGCAAAACCATTGTAGAGTAAAAATCACCTATACAGCAATTGGAAAGTTCTTGCTAAGTTATAGGAATGCAAAGCTCTATATGGTCAACATTTATTTGTTGTTTCTATAGTTTAAAACTAGCCACTTGGTTTGTTCATATTTTGGGGGGGAAGGAAGGGAAACAAGTCATTGTCTGACTCAAGATCCATAAGGGCACCACCACATTTTTAAGCCTGAAGCACAAGCCGCTGAGCCAGGGTTTGTAATGGAAATGCTGGCAGACCTCTAATCACAGCAATACAAATGGCATGCCTGTAATTAAGAGGACCACTTATCTTCCCAAAGCTGCGGAATCCTCTGTGAGCCACAGGAACAAACACTAACTCAAAGAGAGGAAAGAAAAAAGAAACTCTGCTTTCTTCCTCAGAGAAATGCACTGACATCATTAAAGGCAATAGAGTTCACTTTGCTCTGGAGTCTGCTATCAAGATGTTGTGTGGTAACCACATCCCAGCACCGACCAAGAGAAGAGGTGGGACCAGAGGAAGAAGTTGCTGAGTACTGCATTTCAACTGGCAGACAGAAAAAAACCAAGTAGCACAAATGTTATCCCAGTCCATCTCTTGTTTGTCTCTGCCACTGTGATATCCAAGGCTGATGGAGCAGCATTTCCCTTATTCCTGCTCTTTAATTTCCACACTTTTCCCTTTGTACACAAGGACTTGACATGTTCCATCACACAGTCACTGCCCTACCACACTAACTGGTTTCCAGTCCTGTGGGGTATTGTTCTGCCAAGCAATACTAAAGCCTGAAATTTCTCACTATAATGAGAGAAAACTTGGTCTGAGTCCTCACCTCTTCCCAACCTGCTCTTTCATGTTCATTTCCATCTGAGAACAGGCAGCCTCAAGACGTTTGGGTAAGTGTTATGCACAATACAGCTGTGAGAGTAAAAACTTACTGTTCCTTTGCTTTCCTTCTAATTTATAGATACCAGGTGGAGAGATACCTTCAAAGAAGATAGTGCTGGGTCGTGCACAACCCCATGAACACTCCAGGCTGTGGAAGAGTGGCTGGAAACTGCCCAGAAAAGAAAGACCAGGGGATGTCCTTAGGTGCCACATGTAGATGTTTTTGAACACCTCCAGGGATGGTGACTCCACCACCTCCTTTGGCAGCCTCACCACTCTTGCAGGAAAGAATTTCTTCCTATCTCCAACCTAAACCCACCCCAGCACAATTTCAGGCCATTTCCTCTTGTTCTGTCATCTGATCCTAGGGAGAAGAGAACAACCCCACCTCATCCCAACCTCTTCTCAGGGAGTTGAAGAAAGCAGTGAGGACTCTAAAACAACAATCAGTCCAAGCCCATGAACAATACAAAAACTGTTCTGTGGAAATAGGTGCTGCGGCTCTGACAACAGTTATAAAGCTCATGAATACTGATGTGATGAATTTCATGCTCCTGAAGAAGTGCCCTATATTTACCCTATAATGCTACCTATTTTCAATGCATGTTATGAGAAAGCAGAATGAGTAGGCTGCTGTAGTACTTCCTACTAAGATGTACTTTATTCTCCTTCCTGCATTCCTTGCTGTGATCTCCCTTACACTGAAAAGCATGTTCTGTGCATGCAGCTTCAGAGGAGCAGCAGTAGGGGAAAAAATTCCTGTTACTTGAACACATGGATAAGAGTCATGTCCTCCCAGTGAACCTGACAACATAAACTTCACTGGTGTTCCACAAAGAAACAAAACACACTCTGTAAGCAGAGGCAGCTGGCAGCACTGCTACTCTGGTGAAAGTAGCTTTAGGATTTGTGCAGCACTCAGAGACATGACATCCACTTCTAACAACCCTATTTCTGACTTCTCAGTTTGTTCCTTTCTAAACTGCAGATAAAGCATTTTTATCTTTTTTTTTTTTTTTTTTCCTGAATAGAGTCTAAGTTAGTTGCAAGGCAGGGAAAGTGCTGAGTCCTACACCTGGGCCACAACCCCATTAACACTCCAGGTCTGGGGCAGAGTGGCTGGAAAGCTGCCTCACAAAGACTTGTGGGTGTTGATCTATAGCTGGCTGAGGATTAGCCGGTGGGTGCTCAGGTGGCCAAAAAAGCCAACAGCATCCTGCCATGGATGAGGAACGGTATGAACAGTAAGACTAGGAAAGTGATTGTCACCCTGCACTCAGCACTGATGAGGTCATGCCTTGAGTACTGGATTCAGTTTTGGGCCACTCACTCCAAAATAGACATTGAGGTGCTGAAGAGTGTCCAGAGAAGGGCAATGAGGGTGCTGAAGGGTCTGGAGAGCAGGCTTGGTGAGGACTGGCTGAGTGAACTGGGGTTGTTTAGCCTGGAGGAAGGGAGGGTGAGGGGAAACTTTGTCGATTTTGTCAATTCCTTGAAAGGAGGTTGTAGCCAGGTGGCAGTTGGTCTCTTCTAATGATAGGACAAGAGGAAATGGCCTAAAGTTGCACTAGGGGAGGTTTAGGTAGGATACTAAAAGAAGTTTCGTTCCTCAAAGGGTTATCCAACGCTAGAACAGGCTCCCCAGGGAGGTGGTTGAATCCCTGCAGCTGTTTAAAAGAGGCAGAGATCTGGTGCTGAGGGACATGGATTTGTAACACCAAGCTTGGTATGGTTATAGAACGGTTGGACTCAACGATCTTAAAGGTCCTTTCCAATGGAAACTATTCTGTAATTCTATAGTTTTACCACAGTAATCTTTGAAGGAACTGTTTGATTAAAGATCAGCTTTGAAATCACAGAACTGTCTACACCTTGTTATGTTCAGTGACTAAAATGCACACTTTGGAAACCTGCCATTTATGGGCACTGTAAGACAATTCCTTGATGGTAACACTGCTCAGAGATTTCTCTGTAAAAACATCATGGATGAATCACTGAAGCTACTTCCTTTTATTTTATTGAGCTCTGTGGCAGGGCACATCCAAGTCCCTGCCCCACCGGAGCTTTAAATGGGGCGCAAAACTGTTTTGCTCTCCCCCACTTCTGGCTCCAGGGGTTTGGGAGGTGGAAAGAAGTAGGCGTGAAGTTCCTTACCCCACCCCCGTGGGCTTGAACGGGGGAGAGCAAATTGCCCCAGCATATATATGGCAACTGGACACATTATCTAGTGAGACTTTGACTGGGACTTTGACTCGGACCTTGAGCCAGACCTCGAGGGGGACCTGGAGTCGGCCCTAGAGTCAGACCTCGAGGGGCATCTGGAAGAAGGATGACGTGAAAGCGCACAGTCCCTGCTTTCGCACCGCCGCATCCTGCCTGCCTGCTGCAGGGACCTGCCTCTGCCGCAAACCACTGCCGTTGGCGGGCACACTGCTGAGCAGCCTGGCTTTGCCCTGTGCTGCCCCACGCTCTGTGCCCGTGGCAGCCATGTCTGCAGTCACTTAGGACTCTGGCGGGTTTACCTGCATTGAATCCTGTGCCACGTTGATCCGCCGCTGGATTACAATTTGCAGTTCAAGGCACTGCCGCAAAGGAGCCAAGAGACCAGCTCCAAATTCCTACTCCACCAGCATGAGTAGCACAGACATTCCCTAGGGATCCAGGCTGCCATTATTTGTAAGTGTGGCAAAGCTATTTTTGTAGCAAACCTTTTCCAACTTTCTGATGTTCCTGAATTACTAAATTCCCTATAAGCATCCTTGTGAAGCTCTTCCTGAACGAATTTTGAACCCAACCTAACTAATGGGTATATAGTTTGTGGGCAGGGCTTTCCAGAAATAAAATAACTACATATTTTATAATTCCTGCCTCCTTAATTCCCACAACCAATTCAAGCTCTGAAGCCCATGTACTCTTAACTAGGTTCAAGTTTGAAATTAATATACCATTTGCTAACTTCTGATGATTAGAGATTATTCCATTATTTTCTGACCAGCATTCTCCAGGGAGTATAAATGTCAAGCATGCAAGTTATCTGCTAAGAAGCAAAGTTGATTTACAATTATGAGCACTTCTAATTAGATGAGCATGAAAATCTAAAAAAGGCAGTTAATGTCATGATTCTTCTATTGACATCGTGACAGCTAGGATAATAATATCATTGCTTAATGTTTCATAGAATCATAGATTTGTTCCAGATGGAAAACATCTCTAAGGTTATCAAGTCCAACCATCAACACCACCACAGCCATTAAACTCTGTCCCCAAGTGCCATGTCCATGTATTTCTTGAACACCTCCAGAGATGGTGACTCCACCATCTCCCTGGGCAGCCTGTTCCAATGCCTGACCACTCTTCCAGAGAAGAAATATTTCCTAATGTCCAACCTAAGTCTCCCCTGGCACAATGTCAGGTCATTTTCTCTCGTACTATCACCTGATACTAGGAAGAAGAGACCAACTCCCACCTCACTCCAACCTCTTTTCAGAGAATTGTAGAGAGCAATGAGGTCTCCCCTCAGCCTCCTCTTCTCCAGATCAAACAACTCCAGCTCCCTCAGTTTCTCCTCATAATGCCCATCAATCTAACCTGCCCAGATGCTGCTGTAAAGCTTCCCTACCCTCTACCAGATCAGCACAGCCACCCAGCTTGATATCATCTGCACACTTACTGAGGTTGCAATCTCCTAACACAGAACATTGACAAAGCTATTAAAGGAGGCAGGTGCCAGTACTGAACCTTGGGGGACACCACTGGTGACTGTGCACCAGCCAGATTCAGCTCCATTCACCACCACTCTTTGGGCCCAGCCAGCTTTTACTCCCATGCAGAGTGCACTTATCCAAGCCTTGTGCCATGAGCTTCTGAAGGAGAATCCTACTCATTAAACAGAAATCCTTAAAATTGAAATTTTATACACTAAAGTGCTCATAGTTTTATATTTTTTCCTGTAATTTAAGTATTTTTTCACAATGCTTAGAGTCCCATAATATAACCTGGTTTATTTCCAGATATAATTTGAATTCTCATATACTTGCTTTGAATTCTTCTAACCAAGATGTAATATAAAGTATAATCAAAGCTTTATATAAAAATAAAACTAGGTGACAAGCATCATTTAAAAAAAAAGGGGGAAAAAAAGAGAAAAAAAAAGGAAAAGCTTTCTACTGGGAGCTAGACAGAAAACACAGTGTTTGGGAGGTGGTATTCACCCTGGCTTTAATGCTCCTATGGTTGACTAGAAAAGCCACAATAGGAGAAAAAAAAAAAAAGAAGGAGGAAAAAAAAAGGAGAAAAAAAAAAAAGGAGGGGGAAAAAAAAGCAGGGACAGAAAAAAAAAACCCAGATGTTGCATAAACATAACTTACCTGAAGTTTAGTGTTTAAATATTTATCTTTCCAATAATCCCTAAGCAAAGTTCATTTAACCACTCTAGTGCCATGTAATTTATTTGTGGAATATGCATCAGACCTGATCTAATTTTGCTCTGTTTACTTTGGAGAAAGGAAACTAAAAGTGAAACAATGAAGGTGGCCTTTTATCCTTTTTTTTTTCTTTCCCAGAAACAGGCAGGAAGAGTCCTAAATCAATAAACAAGCAGAAGATGTACTTCCTCTGGTTGGTTTGGTTTCCAGAAAATACAATTTGATGGTAAAGCCAATGCTCAGCCAGGCAGTATCTTGAGGGGTAGCCCAGCAGATTACTCTCCTCATTGTGTCTTCATGGCTAAGAAGGCCATTGGTGTTCTGGGGACCACTAAGAAGAGAGTGGCCAGCAGGTTGTGGGAGGTTCTCATGCCCATTTACTCTGCTCTGGTGAGGCCACACCTAGGGTATTGTGAGCAGTTCTGAGCTCCCCAGTATGAGAGAGATAAGGAACTACTAGAGAGAGTCCAGTGGAGGTTACAAAGATGCTGAGGGGCCTGGAGCATCTCCGTGAGAAGGAAAGGCTGAGAGCCCTGGGGCTGTTGAGCCTGGAGAAGAGCGGCCCCAGAGGGGATCTGATCAGTGCTCAGCAAGAGCTAAAGAGTGGAGGGCAAGAGGATGAGCTGGGTTCTTTTCCGTGGTGGCCAGTGGTTAGACAAAGGCAGTGGGTATAAATGGGTACACAGGAGGTTTCATCTGAACTTAAGGAGAAACTTCTTTGCTGTGAGGGTTCTGTACCACTGGAACAGGCTGCCCAGAGAGGTTGTGGAGTTTTCTCTGGAGGCTTTCAGAACCCACCTGCATACATTCCTGTGCAATTTGATCTAGGCTAACCTGCATTAAGAGGGGGGATTGGACTAGATGATCTCATGACCTTCCAATCTCTACCATTCCATGATTCTATGATTTGTTGAGAAAAGCAGAAACATCCTTAGCAGAAACATGCTTAGAACAGCTGTTACTGTCAACGAACACCAAGAACAGCTTGGAGAGGCTGTGCCAGAGTTGCCACTGCCTCATACCTCATACAGAAAAAAGTAGGTGTAAAATTCTATCTGTATAGAGGAAGGTTTTATGCTCCCTTTACACAAGTGGCAAGGCAAAGGAAAATCTGATGTACTTTGTATTATCTTTGTAGAAATAGATTTAAGATACCTAAAAGCTCAAGCTGACAAAAAGAGCAGAGCTTTCATTTGATTTGTGTAACCTAAGAGAGGCACAATGCACTTCAACTGTGATTTCTTTGTTCAAAACAGAGGGTTAAAAGGGTTGATAAACTAAATAAACACAATATAGATTGGTTGCAGGGAAATTCTGAGCCACCTCAGTTCTCACTGAGATTAATGGAGCTGATGCAAAACTGGATATTATGGGCACCGAGCACCTTCCACCACTTTGTAAGATTGGATCTTAAGGAATGAATTCTCACACTGAAATCTCTACAAGTTTTGACAGTATCTTAGTATATAAAGTGACACTATTGAGTAAATCTGAATCAAGAAACCAAGCTGAAATACCTCTGTCCCCACAACTGCTGTTCAGAAACTGTGTAGACATTAACCCAGGACATGGTTTAGTGACCCATGATGGTGTTAGGCAAATGGTTGGACTCTAAGATCATTGAGATCTTTTCCAACTGAAACAATTCTGTGATTCTTCTGGAACAGGTTGCCCAATGAGGTTGTGGATGCCTACTCCCTGGAGGTTGCACAGGGTCCTGAACAACCTGGTCTAGTGGGAGGTGTCCCTGCCCATGGCGAGGAGTTGGAACTAGATGATCTTTAAGGTCCCTTTCAACTGAAACCATTCTGTGATTCTATGCCTGCTTTTCAACTAAAAAAAAAAAAAGGTTATCTAAATCAACACAGAAGTGATCTGATGGTAAAAAAAGCTTCTGTTTTCAATACCTGTTCAGCATGAAAACAAAAGTTGTCAATTAACAAGAAAACCACTATGGGAATACAGTGAGTCAAAAGGGAAATCCCACAGATGTCCGTAGAAATGGTGAAGATCTTCGCAGAGACAAACTGCATTTTGATTCTGGCATGTGTTTCATTGCTACCTTACAACACTAACACTCAAACTGCTGTGCCTGTACCATCATAGAATCATGCAGGCTGGGAAATCATTGCATCCAACCACAGTGGTCTCTGGGGGCTGTTAGAAGAGAAAGGAACCATGATGGTAATTAATGACTAAAGTGCTGTTTATAGCTGCTAATGCTTCATAGGAAGAATTAGCAAGGATCATCCAAACCCACAGCACATAAAGTCCCTCCAGAATTAGAAGTCTTGTACAGAATTAGAGTTCCCATTGGAGAGTGGAGCTGATCATAAATTTGCCTGTAGCCCTATTTCCTGCCTTGTTTTGATGTACACATAAACAAATACAGTGGATTACCTCCAATCCTCTCTATTTTCTTACATTTTGCTAGAGAATGGAAATCAGTTGTTCAACCCTAGACTGAGACAGAAAACAGAACATGCCAAGGGCTGTTTCTGCTGTGTCAATAGTGAATTGAAGGAATCAGGGATGACCCCGTGATAAAGGAACGTTTCCCTTTCTTATTACCAAGCAACAGCTGTATCAGAACACAACCAGGGAGTGGGCACTACTTTGTCCTGCTGCCCTTCATCCTTTACTAGTCTTATAGCATAATTTGCTAGGATACCATGGCTTACTTATCAAACCAAAACTGACTTTGTAGCATACAGTGTTGTGAAAGAAGCCCTGTGCTCTTAGTCCATTTACACAAACAGTATAAAGAGGACTTCTTTTATCCACTCTGCATGTATCTATAAAACATTGGTCATATTTTTTCTGTTATTGCTTAAGGTACAAGATTATTGTGCTGAAAAGTTACTTCAAGATTATTTCTATGCGTCTTGGGAATATTCTTTGGGTTTACAAGGTCAAGATCTAACTGCTACACAGAAAGGATGCTGAGCTTAGGGTTTCTTTTAAACTCCCTAAAAATAACTTTTCTAATACTACAAAAAATGCTAATATCTAATATAAAAAAGGACAAGACTGAATGCTTGCTGACACTGTCCAGTGGCAACGAGTGCTCAAACACGGTGCTAATACCAGTAGAAACTACAGGTAATACTTGTCTCCTGTGATAAAGGGCCAAAAAATAAATTTTCTGGTATTTATGAGAGCCTGTTCCCAAATAAAGAGATTACCATTCTCATTAAAATATCTTTCAAATGCTACAATGTAAATACATCTTTGTTTAAATGGAGAGAAATGTCACAGAATCACAGAATCTCAGCATGGTGGGGTTGAAGTGACCTCTGAAGATCATCCAGTCCAACCTCTCTGCTGAAGCAGGGCACCCACAGGAGCTTGCCCAGGTGCACAATGTCCAGGTGAGTTTGGAATCTCTCCAGAGGAGTCTCCACAACCTCTCTGGGAAGCCTGCTCCAGGGCTCCAGCACCCTCACAGCAAGGTTGTTCTTCCTGTTCAAATGGAACCTCCTTGGTTCCAGTTTGCGTCCACTGCCCCTTGTCTTGTTGATCGGCACCACTGAAAAGAGTCTGGACTCATCCTCTTGTCCCCACCCTTTAGCTCTGAGATTAGCTCCTCTGAAGCTGCTGTTTTCCAAACTAAGGAGCCACACCATTTGACAAAACTAACTGTTCCAAAATGAAGATTTAGCAGAAAGTAGAAGCTCTGCTGAGCTTTCAAAAACTGCTGCCCTTCTACATTTTAATGCTAAGAGTATACATACATTGTCATGAAGGAATGAGAGATACACCTACCAAAGAACTGCTGAACAGTTAGACTTGCATGGGAAGCAGAACAACCAAGTTTCAAATCATACAATCATTGAATGGTTTAGGTTGGAAGGGACCTCAAAGATCATCTAGTTCCAACCCCCTGCCATAGGCAGGGTCACCTCCCACTAGAACAAGCTGGCTTTGAACAAGCAAGTCCATGTCCCTGAGGACTAACTGGTGTACAACTGCCTTTCTTCTGCTGTTGTGACCATGCTGGGGTTGAGAAACCTTCTAGCCATGAGTTTCACTAAAATCCACATTAGCACTGCAACATATTGTTGTGCACAGCATGTTCCAAGCCCTTCCAAATGTGTTGTGGGATCGATGGGGAACATACTCAGGGTATGAACCTCTCTTGTGGCCGTTTCCGTCTCAAAGTGTAACCATAATCATGCTTTAAATATGCCACCTATGGACAGATGGCTTTGAAAGACTCTTAAAAACCCAAGTGGGTGATATCAAAGGGAGCTGCAGGCAATACTGTGCAAGGTCACAATTAAACAGTGGTTTTATGGTGCTTACAGAGTTTTGGCATTTTTCTATTTCTAGACATTCAGATTTTACTATGCACTGAATTTTCAACTCTGTGAGTTAATTTTTGACTTGTCGCAAAACTGTTTTTAAAATATTGTCATGAGCATAAAAAAACTCCTTAGGATGTGCAACATGTTGTGCTCTTCTGGACAGAAAAAGCGTGCCTTAGTTAACCATTGGCTAGGTAGAATCATAGACCTTAAAGATCACCTAGTTCCAACACCCCTGCCATGGACAGGGACACCTCCCACTAGCCCAGGTTGCTCCAGGCCTCATTCAACATGGCCTTGGACGCTTCCAGGGAGAAGGCATCCAATACCTCCGTGGGCAATCTGTTTCAGTGTCTCACCACCCTCACTGTAAAGAGTTTCTCCTTAATCTCTAGTCTAAATCTCCATTCTTCCAGTTTAATGTCCTTTCCCCCCCATCCTAGCACTACAAGCCCCTGTAAAAAGTCCCTCCCCAGAGGGATTTATAGCAGCCTTATAGCTGCCTTATAGCAGCAGAAGGCTGCTATAAAGTCTTCAGGCTGAACAGCTCCAACTCTCACAATTCATTATGCTAATAAATTTAATTCCTAAGCTTGAAGTGACAACCTATGCAAAACTTTGAGCAGCTCTGTCCTGCATGTCAAGCTCCAGATGTACTTTATTACTCTCTAATCAAACCTTATGCTGTTCCCCACTGCACCAAGCTCTTTATAAAAACACACAGCCAGACAGCTAGAGACCTGAAGTTGAAAAAGATTCCTGAACACTTGTACCTCATGAAGTTCAACAAGGTCAAGTGCAAGATCCTAAACTAGGCTCAGCCAATTCCAAGCACAAATCCAGGTTGGGAAAGGAGTGGCTCAAGCAGAGTTTTGAGGAGAAGGACTTGGGGGTGTCAGTTGATGAAAAACTCAACGTGAGGCAGCAATGGTCACTGACAGCCCAGAAAGCAGCTGTGTGCTGGGCAGCATCAAAAGCAGTGAGATCAGAAGGATGAAGGAGGTGATTCTGCCCCTCTGCTCTTGTGAGACCCCACCTGGAGTACTGCATTTGGTTCTCATGCTCCCAGGCACAAGACAGACACCAACCTGCTGGAGTGGGTCCAGAGGAGGCCAGGAAGATGATGAAAGAGTTGGTGCACCTCCCCCACGAGAACAGGCTAAAGACTTAGGAGAAGAGCCTGGAAAAGAAGAGGCTCCAGAGAGACCTTAGAGCAGCCTTCCAGCACCTGAAGGGAGACTGAAAGAAAGCTTTTTACAAGGACTTGTGATAAGATGAGAGGGAATGGCTTTGAGCTGGAGGGGAGATCTAGAATGGAGATTAGGAAGAACTTCTTTCCAGTGAGGGTGGTGAGACACTGGAACAGAATGCCCAGGAAGGGTTATGAATGCTTCCTTCCTGGAGGTGTTCAAAGCCAGGTTGGATGGGGCCTTGACCAATCTGGTCTTGATGTCCCTGCCCATGGCAGGGGGACAGAATCTAAATAATCTTTAAGGTCCCTTCCAGTCCAAACCTCTCTATGATTCTGTGACTTATGTCTGTGTTCCATGTATGACACAAGCAAGAAAATACAGCTTTGTGTGGATCAGGACTTGCATTAATGCAGTGAAAACACTGTTCCTCCAACCCACCCCACTGGAATATTTTCTCTTGTTATTTTAAATTAAATCCGTGCTGAAATAACAATAATAACAATAATTAAAAAAAAAACCTCTCTTTTATTGCAGCTTTCCTATTTAATTCATTATTTCTTGTAACCACCAATTGTTCAAGGCTCACAAACAGAGCACTGAAACGTTCCCTTTTGATGAATGAAGTCCTGTCCAGCCTGCAGACAGGGATGGCAGCTCAAGGAAATGCACAGAAGTGCAGCAGGGAAGATCAGGGACCACGAAGGAAAAGAGAGTTTAAAGAAGGGCAGCTTCGTTTACCCACCGAAACAGAGGAGGTAGCAAGGCTGGGGGCTTCAATCTGAACCGGGAGGGATCTTACTAGAAGAGTAGAATCTCTCTGCTGCTAAAGATCATAAAATCAGCTTCAGAGCCTTGTAAAAGATGTTCTCCTAGAGGCTCCCGATTCTGAGTCGCGGCGGCACTGCAATGCTGGGGAAGCTAACCTCCCCCCTGCCATAACTTTCACGGCGGAGGGGGTGGGTGGGGGGGCGGAGTTAGTGCCGGGGCCATAAATAAGAGGGTCCCATGTCAAGGGAATGAGAAGTCGTTACCGTACGCATCTGCTCGGAGCCAGCCTTAGAGGGCTTCCCTTAACCACCCCAGGCTGCCGCGAGCCAACGGCAGGCGGAACAAACCAGGCAGCTCGGAGGACGTTTAAGCTCTAAAAGCCAACAGCAAGGAAGCCTTCTTTTCCGCTGGGCAGCATGAAGCCCGTGGTGAGCACGTCGCTGCTGTCCGTGCTGCTGCTGCTGGCCCCCCGCGCCCGGGAGCTGGCCGAGGCGTGCAGCTGCGCCCCTGCGCACCCCCAGCACCTCATCTGCGACGCCGCGCTGGGTGAGTGAGCGAGCGAGCCTCGGAGCACAGCCACCACCGCGGCCCTCTGTGCCACCAGGTGGCTTGGGCTCTCCTCCGGTCCCACAGCACAATGACTGCAGAGACCCCTTTCAGAGACGGGGCTATGGAAAACAGAAAGTTAAATCATGGTAGTCGCTGCTTTGCTTTTCTTGCTTTTCCAGGATAGGTGGTGGCTAAAAAATTGCTGCAATCGTTATACCAGTTACTGGATTTTTTCTTTTTCTTTTTTTTTTTTTTTTTTTTTTTTTTTCCTCTAAATAAAAACAGCCCCTTTTAGGTCCTACCTTAGAGGAAGCAGGGAGGGAAATTNCTGTGTGCTGGGCAGCATCAAAAGCAGTGAGATCAGAAGGATGAAGGAGGTGATTCTGCCCCTCTGCTCTTGTGAGACCCCACCTGGAGTACTGCATTTGGTTCTCATGCTCCCAGGCACAAGACAGACACCAACCTGCTGGAGTGGGTCCAGAGGAGGCCAGGAAGATGATGAAAGAGTTGGTGCACCTCCCCCACGAGAACAGGCTAAAGACTTAGGAGAAGAGCCTGGAAAAGAAGAGGCTCCAGAGAGACCTTAGAGCAGCCTTCCAGCACCTGAAGGGAGACTGAAAGAAAGCTTTTTACAAGGACTTGTGATAAGATGAGAGGGAATGGCTTTGAGCTGGAGGGGAGATCTAGAATGGAGATTAGGAAGAACTTCTTTCCAGTGAGGGTGGTGAGACACTGGAACAGAATGCCCAGGAAGGGTTATGAATGCTTCCTTCCTGGAGGTGTTCAAAGCCAGGTTGGATGGGGCCTTGACCAATCTGGTCTTGATGTCCCTGCCCATGGCAGGGGGACAGAATCTAAATAATCTTTAAGGTCCCTTCCAGTCCAAACCTCTCTATGATTCTGTGACTTATGTCTGTGTTCCATGTATGACACAAGCAAGAAAATACAGCTTTGTGTGGATCAGGACTTGCATTAATGCAGTGAAAACACTGTTCCTCCAACCCACCCCACTGGAATATTTTCTCTTGTTATTTTAAATTAAATCCGTGCTGAAATAACAATAATAACAATAATTAAAAAAAAAACCTCTCTTTTATTGCAGCTTTCCTATTTAATTCATTATTTCTTGTAACCACCAATTGTTCAAGGCTCACAAACAGAGCACTGAAACGTTCCCTTTTGATGAATGAAGTCCTGTCCAGCCTGCAGACAGGGATGGCAGCTCAAGGAAATGCACAGAAGTGCAGCAGGGAAGATCAGGGACCACGAAGGAAAAGAGAGTTTAAAGAAGGGCAGCTTCGTTTACCCACCGAAACAGAGGAGGTAGCAAGGCTGGGGGCTTCAATCTGAACCGGGAGGGATCTTACTAGAAGAGTAGAATCTCTCTGCTGCTAAAGATCATAAAATCAGCTTCAGAGCCTTGTAAAAGATGTTCTCCTAGAGGCTCCCGATTCTGAGTCGCGGCGGCACTGCAATGCTGGGGAAGCTAACCTCCCCCCTGCCATAACTTTCACGGCGGAGGGGGTGGGTGGGGGGGCGGAGTTAGTGCCGGGGCCATAAATAAGAGGGTCCCATGTCAAGGGAATGAGAAGTCGTTACCGTACGCATCTGCTCGGAGCCAGCCTTAGAGGGCTTCCCTTAACCACCCCAGGCTGCCGCGAGCCAACGGCAGGCGGAACAAACCAGGCAGCTCGGAGGACGTTTAAGCTCTAAAAGCCAACAGCAAGGAAGCCTTCTTTTCCGCTGGGCAGCATGAAGCCCGTGGTGAGCACGTCGCTGCTGTCCGTGCTGCTGCTGCTGGCCCCCCGCGCCCGGGAGCTGGCCGAGGCGTGCAGCTGCGCCCCTGCGCACCCCCAGCACCTCATCTGCGACGCCGCGCTGGGTGAGTGAGCGAGCGAGCCTCGGAGCACAGCCACCACCGCGGCCCTCTGTGCCACCAGGTGGCTTGGGCTCTCCTCCGGTCCCACAGCACAATGACTGCAGAGACCCCTTTCAGAGACGGGGCTATGGAAAACAGAAAGTTAAATCATGGTAGTCCCTGCTTTGCTTTTCTTGCTTTTCCAGGATAGGTGGTGGCTAAAAAATTGCTGCAATCGTTATACCAGTTACTGGATTTTTTCTTTTTTTTTTTTTTTTTTTTTTTTTTTCTTTTCCTCTAAATAGAAACAGCTCCTGTTAGGTCCTAACTTAGAGGAAGCAGGGAAGGAAATTTGAACTTCCAAATGGCTACTGCTAACAGTAACTGTAACAGAACAGACCTTCAATGGCTCCTTCCAGAGCAAAGCTTAGATTGTGTGAATATTCTATCTAAATATGCTTGGCTCTGGATTGTGTGAATATTCTATCTAAATATGCTTGCTATGCACGTTAAGTTTTTTATAGCATTTGGGGGTGGGGTGGGGGGGGGGAGGAGGGAATCCTCCAACATAGAATCCCCCAGCGTAGAAGTCCCCACTGATAAGATGTTGGAACATTCAATCTTTGTTCTGTTACATTGCAGTTTCTTTAATGAGTGTTGGACTTTGGCATTTTAAAAAATACTGGAGCAGGAAACTGCTAGGCCCTTTATTTTCTGCAGATAAACTGGCTACAGCAGCTCTGTATAAATAAAACTTTCCAGTCCTGAGGAAAATTGTGGTTTGTGATATTCCATCAGCAGTGGTGGCTGTTAAAAAAAAAAACCAACCAAAAAACCACAACAAAACACCAAAACAACAAAAAAACCCACCCAAACCCCCCCAACTGATAGAAAGAAACTAAAGATCTCAAAATTAGCCTGCATGGGGATAAGAAAATGTGACATTTTGCAGTCTTTTGATTGCATTAGCTCAAGCTAAGGCTGGTTAGCTTCCATCTAGTGTGAACAGTAAATGTAGAACATGAGTTTCCAAAGTGTCACCAAATTAGCATCTCTATGGGGCAGGCAATCCCTTCTGCATACTGATTAATTGCTTTTTATACCCTGACAGAAAATCTTTGTAGCCATGACAAACCCTAAGCTCTGTTTGTGGCCATCAGTTAAATTGGTTTTTAATCTGCTCGTGTTAAGCAATCTTTTTCATGAAGTTACCTACACCAGGCTTTATTACAAACTTGGGGTTGTTTAGGGTGGGAGAGAAAAGAGAGGTTGTGCCACCAGGAGCTGAACTATTTCTTTGTCCATTTCACTAGCTTAGTCTGCTGCATTCTTGCACAGGAGAAAGTGACAGTTTGTCAACAGGCTTAATCTAGAGACTAAATAAACAATTTCAGAGTTTAGAAACTCGAAATGCTCATTATGAGCCATCTTCCTTAGGGAAGCAGTTCTGGCCACTCATATATTAGGATTTATTCCATTCTCAGCTACATTTTACAAATGCCACCTATATGCCACTTGTTATATTTAAATACTGAAGACTGTAAAATGTATTTGGACCTGATGCTCAAGCTCTCAATTCTATAAATAATCCTATTTAAGTAAACTGTACCTTTTGGCTAAGGAATACTTATATCAAAGATGCCTTTGTTTAATATTTATAATTTAAAATTAGCATTTCTCTATGTTATAAAATGATGATCTGCTCCCTGGAGGTGTTTAAGGCCAGGCTAGATGGGACCTTGAGCAATCTGGTCTAGTGGAAGGTGTCCCTGCCCATGGCAGGGGGATTGGAACTAGAAGAACTTTTCAGGGTCCCTTCTGACCCAAACCATTCTATATGATTGTATACAATGGAGATGTAGATACTCCTTCATCTAAAGATGTGTACACGTATTTATCTATATGGATGTGCTTATAAGGAGACAGAAAACCTGCTTTAAGCTTTTACAGATTAATTACTGGCTTTGGCCACAATATCTTGCTTAAGCAGAGCAAAATTTCTGTAAAGGAGCAGTAGAAGACCAGTAGAGAGGAGTCCACTAACCAGTTTGTCAAATACAGCTCCTCCATCTCTGATGTCACAAGTCTTTTACCTGTGTCAACCTGAGAAGGCTGTGGGCTGGGGTGCCCTGGGTAAGGGGCAGCATATGACTGGAGAACCTGACATGGCACTATCCCCTGGAATGAGAGCTGTGCCTCCACAGCTGAGTGGAGAGACCTTTTGGTTCTCTACAACCACCTGAAAGGAGGTTGGAGCTAGGTGGGGGCCGGTCTCTTCTCCCAAGTAACAAATGATAGGATGAGAGGAAATGGCTTCAATTGCACCAGGGGAGGTTCAGGTTGGATATTAAGAAAAATGTCTTCCCTGAAAGGGTTCTCAAACACTGGACAGTTCCCCAAAGAGGTGGCTAATCCTCACCCCTGGAGATGTTTGAAAGAGGCAGAGATGTGCTGCTGGCCCCAGACTCAGCATAGCTAGAGAATGGTTGGACTCAATGATCTTTGGTCTTTTCCAACCAAAATAATTCTGTTTATAACCCAAAACAGGTTTGAAGCCACACCTGTAGCTTAGGGCCACCTGTTTTTTAAGAGGGATTGTGAACCCCAGGTTGTGCTAGCAAGTGTCCCATACCTCAGACTTCTCCTGTTAATATCACCATGCTTAAAAATGATTTAACAAAGATTAAATGGAGGATTTTTACTTCAACATTTACATACTTCCAAAATCTTTATAAACAAACACAAAAACAGCTCTTCAGCTACCAAAACCTGGGGCAGTTGAATGCTAATCCAGCTATTTCCTGAGAGCATTCAGTATTTTTTCACTTCTATTAAAGTTCATCCATCTCTGTACCCACAAACACATTCAAGAGTTTTCCTGCAGAATACAACAAATCTTATTAAAGCACCTCTGAGTAAGAAACAAAACCCTTCCATTCCTCTAAATTCCACAGTAAAACCCAAGGCAAAGCCCCAGCCTTGCTCACAGGGCTACCAACTACTGCTTGTACTTCAGTTAGTATTCCTCAGTTTGCCTGTATCTCTGTAACATTTTCATTTCCTTTAGGTTTACTTGTGATTCAGGTGCACTGAAAACAGAGGTGGAGGAGGTTGAATAAATAGGCATTACTTGAACCACTAAATGAATCATAGAATTGTTTTTTTGGAAAAGACCTTTAAGATCAAGTCCAACCATCAACCTAAGGCCACCATGGCCATTAAACCATGTCCATGTACCTCTTGAACAGCTCTAGGGATGGTGACTCCACCACCTCCCTGGGCAGGCTGTTCCAATGCCTGACCGCTCTTGTCGGAAAGAAATTTTTCCTAACCTCCAACCTAAACTTCCCCTGGCACAATTTCAGGTCATTTCCTCTTCTCCTGTTGCTTGATACTAGGGAGAAGAGATCAACCCACATCTGCCCCCAAGATCTTTTCAGGGAGTTGTAGAGAGCAATGAGGTCTCCCTTCAGCCTCCTCTTCTCCAGACTGACCAATCCCAATTCTCTCTCCTGCTTCTCTTAAGATCTGTTTGATATGAGGAATGTTCAAAGCCACTCAGAAACCTTAGCATTTATATGATAATCAAGGACAACAAACAAACAACAAAACCAAGCAGAGAAATTAAGTGTGGGGCAATCTCTCTTCACTTTCCTGTTGTTCACATGATGTGCTGTGAAACTTTGTCTTTTACTGTAATGAGAGTTTTGTGCTCTCTAAATACCAACAGCTACCACACAACCTGAGTAACTTGATAGAAAGAACAAACTTTCTGATAAGCCTTGAGTACAAGAGTTTCTGGTACTGCAAAGTGCTAGCTAGAATAAAAATGAGGAACAAGTGAAGAGCCCTGCAGATGTTACATGGTTTTTACATCATGGGGAGAACAGTAATGATGGGGAGTAAATGATGAGTGCCATGCCAGCCCTGCCATTTATCTAACCTTGTGTTTGTCAGTTAATCTTCAGCTTAAAAGAGAGTGATTTCATAAACACTGGAGCAGTTCTCATCAACTCAGTAGTTTTTAATTTAAAGAGAGTCAATTCTTCATTTACCTGAATCTCCTCTCTAGAGTCTCCTTCTCTGGAAAGATTTCAAAGCCACCTGAATAGATCCTGTGCAACCTGCTTTGGATGACCCTGCTTTGGACTAGTGTCCCCTTCAAACCCCACCATGCTTTGATTCATTTGTAGGAAGTGCTCAGCACCACAGAGGTACACACCTTTGATAGAAATCCAGAGATACATTCCTCTTGTGTTCTTCTAACTCATGCTGAGGCCCTCCTAAAATGTGCTGGATGCCTTCAAACCTCAACCAACCTGTACTTCTTAAGAGGGCTTTCAATGGAAATGGAGATGGGAGATGTACTAAATAGCAATTCCATGTACTGCATTGATAACTANTCTTGCAGGAAAGACATTTCTCCTAATCTCCAACCTAAACCTCCTTTGCCACAATTGTCACTTAGTGCTGATCTCTGTTAGCCCTGAAAGAATCCAGGAGACATTCTCCTTACAGAAATGAAACATGATGAGGATGTGCTGTTTAACATTTCCAGTTCTGTAGCCAGGCACCATTGTTTCAAGCCAGTTGTATGGACATTAGGACAAGTATGTAAATACTTGGCATTTCTTAGCTATCTATGTAACACCAAAACCTCTGATTTAAACTTACTGTTGTTTGTTCTTTAGCATACAGCAACAATTGTATTTTTACTGGATAATGGGCACCCCACTCTAACTCCAATGACTAACAGACCTGGAGTTCAAATGAACAGATAATAAAACTTCAGAGAAAATAATTGCAGAAAGTAGCTCCCCCTCTACTGAGACCATATCTGTAGTACTGTGTCCAGTTTTGGGCTCTCCACTTCAAGAGGGACTGGAGTATACTAGGAATGAGTCCCATGGAGGCTACAAGGACGATAAAGGGACTGGAACATGTGTCTGATGAGGAAAGGTTGAATTCTGGGGATGTTTAGCCTGGAGAAAAGAAGGCCAAGAGAGGATCTTATTAATGTTTACAAATATCTGAAGGGTAGGTATCAAGAAGAAGGGGCCAAGCTCTTTTCAGTGGTGTCCTGTGATAGGACGAGGGGCAGTGGACACAAACTGGAACACAGGAAATCCCACCTCAACATGAGGAAAAACTTTTTTCCTGTGAGGGTGCTGGAGGCCTGAAGCAGGCTGCCCAGAGAGGCTGTGGAGTCTCCTTTGGAGACTTCCAAAACCCATTTGGATGTGTTCCTGTGTGATCCTGCTTTGGCAGAGGGGTTGGACTGGATGATCCCTGGAGGTCCCTTCCAACCATTACCAGTTCTATGATTCTATGGCTTTGGGGAAGAGTGGCACATCTTGAACTATGATGGAAGCTTTACAGCTGCAGCTTGGCAGCATTTTCAGCCTGTTTAAAATCTCCTAAGATCACAGAGATCAAGCATTGTAAAGATGTGCCAGATGATATATTAAATTTTAATCACACTGGAAAACAACAGTAAAATTTTTATTTAAATACAGCAGAATAAGGTTTTGAAAGCCAGCTCCCCTGGGATAAAATTACAATATGTTATTTCTTTATTACTGCATTTCATATTAAAACTTTGATGGCTCAATGTCCCACAGTTTAGCCTCTCTGCAACAGAATATCCAGTTTTGTACTGGAATAAGATTAATTTTGTGTGTTCTTACAGTGGGAAGTAACTTTGCCTGGTGGGAAAAATCAGCACTGGAAAATGTTAGAGAAATGCAGACAATGCTTCTCCCAAGTTAGGGGAGAAAAGGTGAAAAGTGAAACTAAGGTAGACTTATTTTCTATACTAGGTTATATGCACTCACCTTCATCTCACAGAACCTCCTTTCTGTGAGCAGTGTGGTGATAGAGATAGTACTTACCCACATGTTCAGGGTGATGAGCACCTTCAGGAGGAGTCTGACCCAACATTAAGCAGCTATGCAATTAACCTTCTTGTGTCTGGGAGTACAATATTCATACAAATGTGACAGCCACACCATGTAACAGAAGACCATTAAAGATAGGGGTGTCACAGACCTTAAGTCTTCTGTGAGGGCTTCTACCACCTCCCATAAGAGATGCTGACTTGAAGCTGTCGCTTAAGGGAATGGACAATACAAACTCTCTGTAGAAGACTGTTGGCAGAATCCCAGGTCACAGCTTATACTTTCAGACAACCCACTGACAGACACTGTACATCCTGGAGTGGCCTGCAGTCTTTTAGACTTCTCCATATCAGGGAAAGATTATTCCACTTGGCACACGACCTGCATTTATACTATTGCACAATTGGAAGTAGATCTTACTGCTTCAGTCAATGTCCTTCCTTCAGGAAGGAAATTGATGACATTAGTGCACAACTTCACAGAAACTTCACAGTAACTTCACAGAATCATGAAGGTGTGGCTTTAAAGGTCATCTCATGCAGTCAGCATGGACATCTGCAACTAGAGCAGTTGCTTAGAGCACCAAGCAACGTGACCTGGAATTGTTCTAGGGATGGGGCTTCTACCACCTCTCTGAGCAACCTGGCCCAGGGTTTCATCACACTCAGTGTAAAAAAGCAATCTTCCTTCTCTCTAAACCTCCCAGTTCTAGTTTAAACCCACCACTCCTTGTCCTGTAGCAACAGGCCCTGCTTCAAAGTCTGTCCCCTTCTTTCTCATCAGACCCTTTAAGTCCTGAAAGGCCACTGGAAGGTCTCCCCAGAACCTTCTCTTCTCTAGGCTGAACAACCCCAACTCTCTCAGCTTGGCCTCACAGCAGAGGGCTTCCAGCCCTGCCATCATCAATGTACAATGCCTGCATGACATAATTAAGTTCTAATTGCAGTACACAAACATCTTGTGGCTTCATGGCCTGTATGCTTTAAATGCTTTCCAAAACAGAGGAAATGACTGCACTGGCTGCAGAGATGCTGTGCTGTTCAATTCAACACTGCTCACATCTGCTGTGTGTGTACCTGTCCTTGGTCAGTGTGCAGTAAAGCACCTCAATATCCATGCTCAGTGGATCGATGGTGTGCTGCTATGGGAACAGCAGTTTCAGTTCTTCTCTTTGCAGGCAACATTTGACAACAGGTTTGGTCAGCAGCTCCCTGTGATAGAATCATGAAATGCACTGGGTTGGAGGGCATCTCTAGAGGTCATCTAGTCCAACCTCCCTGCAGTTAGCAAGGACATCTCCAACTAGAGCAGGTTGCTCAGAGCACCATCAAGCCTGACCTTGAATGTCTCCAGGGATGGGGATTCAACTACCTCCCTGGGCAACCTGTTCCAGCGTTCCACCACCCTTATTGTAAAGAACTTCTTCCTAATGATTAATCTAAATCTACTCCAGTTTAAAACCACTGCCCCTTAAAGATAAGGACTGTATTTCCTATTTAGGGAAATGTCACCTGAAAAAGATCTACAAATAACCCCATATCCTCTTGAGGTTTTAAGACAGAAGCAAACGTTTAGAGAACTTGCCTCAAAATTCCATGCCTGATTAGATTCCTGCTTTACTTTTCAGTTCTGGATTCAAGACTTGAATTGCACTGGCAATGTCATGCAGCTCAAAGAAATAATTTCCAATCTTCTATAAATGACTGTTCCTCAGAACCCTGCAGGAAAATGGGGCTCAGTCTGGGAAAATGTCATCACTCCCCTTTTCCCTGCTCATTAAACTTTTTCATGGCAGAGCTCCTAACTCCTTTAAAGTCGAGGCAGTAACATGAGGTGGCATCATGAAACTGAATAGCAGGACCAAACATTAAGGAGCTAAATCCACCAAGCACAACACTCCTGTCATTTAGAATGTAGCTGACAAGTGTAAAATAATTTAGCTTTAGTGAAAAACACAGAGCTGAGTGTTCTGTAGTAAAATGAAATGTCAGAAGAATTGGCCACAAAAATGATCAGGGGGCTGGAGCACCTCTCCTACAAGGACAGGCTAGGAGCTGGGGTGTTCAGCCTGGAGAAGACTCTGGGGACACCTAATAGCAGCTTTCCACTACCTGAAGAGGCCTACAAGAAGGCTGGAAAGGGACTGTTTCCAGAGGCCTGTAGCAATATGATAAGGGCAATGGGTTGAACTTAGAGAGGAGTAGATTTAGATTGGATGTTAGGAACAAGTTCTTTACCATGAGAGTGGTGGAACTCTGGAGCAGGCTGTCCAGAGAGGTAGTTGAAGCCTATCCCTGGAGATACTCAAGGTGAGGCTCGAGAGAGCTTTGGGCAACCTGCTCTAGTGGAGGATGTCCCTGCTGACTGCAGAGGCGTTTGACTAGATGACCTTCAAAGGTCCCTTCCAACCTAAACCTTTCCAGGATTCTGTGATTTAGAAGTACCTCTGTTAACACCAACTTGTTGCTGAGTATGTTATAAATGCAGAGGAAGAAAACTGAGGAGCAGAGTTCCTGTTAAAATCATGGACTATAGTGTTCAGAAACTAAACTTCACAATTCCAAACCCAACGTTCTACACATACTGTGCAGAAAACTGTGTTCAGGATCAGAAAGAAAGATTAAATGATGTAAATCACAGAACACAAAAGGCTGCCAAACTTTTAATCCCATTAATCTACCAACTTCAGTCTCTAACTTTCTCATTAAAAAGCATCTGGGTAATGTGGAGTTTGTTCAGCAGGGAGGGAGGGACATGCAGCTATGAATGGAAATCTACAACAACATCATGTATGTTGCTCTACAGCCTTGGGAGTATAAAGGGAGTGTTATTCTTCAGCTGAAATTAGGCAGATGTTGATTACTAGTCAAATGATGTGGTATTTGAGGCTTGTGAAGCAGAGAGAAATATTTCTGGTAACATGAGCAGCAGCTGTAAAAACAGGGCAGGAAAAAGAAAACCGACCCTGAACAACATTAGGAAATCATACTAGATTTTAGGTCATAGTTAAGTTAAAAGAATATACTACACGTGTTAAAAATACACTCCCCCCCCCCCCCCCCCCCCCAGCTATTTGAAAGTCTATAAAAATGAGATTTGAAAGCCTCACACTCATAAATTGGATCTCCTCTTCCAATTAAAGAAAAACAAACCTGCATAATCTTCTGCTTCAACGAGGCAGCCAAACCTGATCAACTCTTACCTTCAACACCAGGAATTTTTGCACCTCGAGCCAAAAACACACCAAGATTCACAAAATCCTGACCTACCCCAGAGTCCTAATGAGCTTGGATAAGGCCTCCTACATTTTGAAAGCCTCACATGGGAATACATTTTGGGTGCAGACTAGCAGAGGTTTGTGTTTATGAAACACAACAGAGTAACCAAATTGTACAAAGCGTTCACACTGAAAAATAAGACAGCGTAAAGTAATGTCACACAAAATGGGGTAAAACAATCCCTGGTATCTGCTCTAATCAACATCAGAAGCACCCATGGGTCTTTCAAGATGCTGAGCTTTAGGAAGGCAGTAATTTTTTTCTATATATAAATGCCACGAGTAAGGACAAACAGTGAAATATCTGAGCTTGTCATCTAGGAAAGAAAGGTGTTTCCCTGCTGGCTTGTGTAACTAAAACATTTGCACAGTGGCTATAATTAATTTGGAGCCGTGCTGGGTAGCATGTTAAAACTTTTCAAATGTGTTTGTGACTTTTCCCTTCAGCAGCAACATTTCCCTGCCTCTTCCCTTGAAGTGTTCAAGGCCAGGAGGGACAGGGCCTTGAGCAACCTGGTCTAGTAGAAGATGTCCTTGTCCCTGTCATGGGAGGGGGACTGGAACTAGATGATCACTGAGTCACAGGATGTCAGGGTTTGGAAGGGACCCAAAGAGAGCATCAAGTCCAACTCCCCTGCCAGAACAGGACCATACAATCTAGGTATAGATACAGAGGTATAGATCACAGAGGAACACATCCA
>WBNM01011268.1:1726-27862 GCA_013399055.1 Ramphastos sulfuratus | reverse complement strand
CACTTGCTCACTAGAGGGACTCAAGGAGCTCCTTTCTGCTTATGGTAGAAGGCAATGGTGAATTACAAGAGGCTTTAAGTATTTACTCACATTATCTCCTGACTCTCAGGGCTAGCTACAGCTTCAGACAGTACCCAAATGCTTTCAGGGAATTCTTATCATCCTCTGAGACTTCTGGTTTTTCCTGGGCTGCTGGGGAAAAGAGACAGACTATCTCTGACCTGGTCCTGGTCTCCTCTGGATGACCTGTGTATCTCCAGGACTTCCCGTGTTGGCAAGGAGGCTTTCAGGCATAGGCAGAATGTCTTGAGATGTGCAGTCTCAGCACTATGTCACGCTGGCTATGCAGGCTGATTGCATGGAGACATTTAGAGGCCATTCCTGGTAAGCTTTTGGAACATGGTTTCCAGACAGTTCAGGATATAAAGCAGCACGAATATAATAGCAGAGCACATGGATACAATGGTAAAACATTTGTTATGGTCCCTGCTCATCTCCTTTTATCCATATGGCCCAAGACTAATGCACCTTTGGACACAGAATAGCCAACCAGAATGGCAGTTAGACATGCTTGACAATATTAGGTGAAACCATAGGCTTGCTTTACCCTTTTTAGGGCAGAACACAGGCAGGCTGCAAAGGGCCAGGGTCCCCAGACTCAGTGGCTCCGGGTTCTTCGTTCTCTTTCTTGCGGTTACTTCTCCCCAAAACAGAGAGAGGGAGAGCAGAAAAATATGTCTGGGGAAGCCAGGACAAGTATAAGCCTACTTTGGCCTGCTTAGGTCTACCACGACAGTACGTCAGGAATTTTTGTTGAATGCACTCCAGAACTCCCCTCGACTGCTTGTGCTGTCCTGCATTGATCATCCAACAGATGCTGGAGTGATTGAATTCCCCCATAAGGACAAGGGCTTGTGAATGTGAGTTTTCTATCCTACCAAGTTTTTCTTCTTCCTAATCAGGTGGTGTGTAGCAGACACCCACCAGAACATGTCCCACAGCATCCATCATGGAGTCTATACTTCATGATCCTGATTTTATCATCACCTGGAACTGCACAAGCCTCCAATTTCTCCTATTTTTTCTCCATGCTTTGTACTAATTCATACACAGGCATTTCAAAAAGGCAACTTCCCTTATAATGATCTTCCTATACAGGAATCCCATAAAGGAATTCACAAGGTAATACACTTATAATTATCCACAAGGTGTTTATATATGTGCATATACAAATTTTTAAAGACTTTTTTTTACACATCACCCCACACCCTCTTCTCTGTCCTGAATCTTTTTATATACTTGTTATTGAAATTACAAACTAATACATAGAAAAAGGGCAGCAAACATTATGTATACAAAATCCTACTTGTCTTGCCTGCTTTCAGTAAAGGGAAGCAAAAATCTCTTGTAACTTCAATCCCAATATGAATGCTCTTTATTAATGAAATAAAATAATTAGTATATTATGCAAATATCATAGAAGTGGGTTATAAGATCTGGAAAAGCTTGTGAATGTAATTCACCAAAGAATGCAAATTCTTTTTCTGAAAGGCATAAAATCAATCATAGCAGAAATATGTTTTAATATATGGTGACTTCTTCCTTCCTTCGAAAACAAATAGTTCTAAAACCAGATCAAAATTAGTTTCTACTGATTTTTCTTAGCTTTCTTAAAGAAGTATCTAGATCATACTTTGTCACAGGATAGAGTTAACTTGGAAAATATTAACAATTATTACCTTACATATGCAACTGATAACAAATGCATTTGTATATAGAATTTAAGTACAATCTTATTTTACTATCAGTTAATATGACAGGATTTTAGATGACATTTTTGTAGTAGTTTAGGAGTTCGTTCACCCCCCACCCCGAGATTCACCAGACTAGCTCTGATGGCTGGAAGTTAAGGATGAAGCTGTATTTTATAGCATAGCAAGAATTTACAAGCATATATATAAAATATATATAGATATTTACAACTACAATTACATACAAGCTGAAAAGTAACACAGAAATTCAAACCCCCTCCCAAACAGCAGAACCACCCAGGAGGGCTCCAAACTAACTCCCCTCCTTCTTCCCACCTCGTCCCTTATCTCAGAAGGCTTATGTGTAGAGCTGAGATGCCAAAAGCCAACAAGAGGTTAGGAGAATGATTAGATTGGGTCATACAGATTCAAGCAGAGACAGTTAACGTGGCAAGCAGCAGCCAGAATCTCTGTTTATATTTTGGCTTTTTATATCTCTAAACAAAACAAATGGATAATATAGACATCACTATTATTTTCTTTTCACAGCCAATGATCTAATTTCTGTAATTAAAATATTCCAGTTAGCCTCAAAAGAGCACAATATGCTATAGATAATCATATAAATATTTAACCACAAGGATCTATGTACATATTTTAGACATACTTCTGCATAATCTGAAAGTTATGTTTGCAAGATTCTTGCAGAAGTACAGAAACACGAGCATACACTTTTATTATGACTTGATAATAGCTGATCAATGTTTGTGAGACACCTAATGAATAATAAGAATATCTAAACATTTCAATGAAAAATGATGGCACTATAATACTGATAATAAGTTAAACTCGACATGTAGAAAACTCACTAGAANACTCCGACCCCAACCTGTAGCTCTGCATGGGGTTGTTGTGGCCAAAGTGCAGCACCCGGCACTTGGATTTCATAATTAAATAATTTTTTGCTTCATCAATATGTCTTAGGTACAATTCACTTTATACTGATTGAAGAAAGTTAATGATGTCAGAAGTTAAACTGTATCTATTATGAACATATATATATATATATACACACACACACACACACATATATTTGTGGTTTATAATTGATTCATTTACTTTCTTATGTGTTATGGGCTGTATTCCACACAAATGAAGCTACTATTTCTCAAGTCTTTGTTATATTTCTGAAGGTAATTACTCTCAATTTTTGCAGATTTTTCACTTATTGTGCTTACCATATCAATTCTGGTAAAACACTGCTAAAGTTTCACAGTTAACAAGCCAGCAAACAGTACCTACATGGAAATAATTTCATTAATTTCAAGATCATTACATTATTTTTTTGTTAAAGACATACATCAAGCATTATATGAGCAGCATCCAAATAGCTAATCTTTTAAGATATTTTCCCTGGGCAGATCTCCTGCTATTAAAAGTACATAGGAACATGATGCTGGTTTGTAAGTTATAATTATTTATAAACCTGTTTATGCTTTCTCATTCCCATTATGCAGTACATGGATATTTTAATGTCTAACTGCACAAGGTCAAGATTCTGCCACTAAAATTTTGTAAGAAATATAAAAATAATACGGAAAAATTAAAATAGCATTATTTAAAAGACAACTTTTATTTCCATTTCTCCATTAAAAAAAAAAAAAAGACATAGAAAAAAAAATCAAAGGCTAAACTTGGTAAAATGTGAGAAAAAAAGGCAAACTTCAAAGAAGACAATGAAGTTATTTGAGTGACATCTGTGTAAAAGAATATCTCAGTTATAGTACAGAAAAAGAGATCTATAGTTTTGGGTTTGCCTCAAGCATTTTCTTATTTTCAGCAAAATTTTTAGGCTTGGGAACTTGCTACTACATTAAAAAAAAGAAAAAACCTACTTTGCTGTGAAATAGAAAAATTTCACAATAAATCAAATTCACAAGTACTTGCTAAGCAAAAACTGGTAGCTTTTTACAGCAAAAGAGGTGAATTGATTTTGTAGTATCAAAAGAAGATATCTATGCTTCCATACTTCAGCAAAGAAACAAACTAAAATTACATTTCCACTGTGACAAGCTTGCAGCTTATATCTTTCGTGTATGTTCCCTGGCTAAAGTTATAGAAAGGCCCGTTGTTGAAGGAACACTTTCTTATATAATAAGTGGTCACAGAGAGTGGAATGACAAGTAGGTAATTTAATTTCCATATATTTCCTCATAGGGGTTCTATTTTTACAGGCTTTTCAGTTTTATTTAGTTTATCAAGTAAAATTGACTCTGATGGATGAAATAACTTTCGTAATCTATGTAGCTACACATTTTAGGTATATTAGTACTTTTTCTATGAATTACCTGCACACCAATAATCTGGCCACTCACCACTGAAGTCAGCACAAAATGTGATGTGGACCACAGTGAAAGAAAAAACAGCATAACAGGACACTGCAACAGCCTTCCTGTTTCTGAAGCATTTTCTCCCACAACTTAGTTTCTATTATCTTCTCTAGGTTAATTGTAAAGAGACATTGCACAATGCAGTGTCATGTCAAGAAAACTATATTGATGCAGAATAATAAGGGACAAATATATTAGCCAGGAAATGAGTAATATTGCATATTAGTAATGCACTTCTGTTATGTTGCTGTGCTGTAATATATCAGATAGACACGTTCTCTGAAAGCTAATCCTCTCCATCTACCAGACTCTTTCATACTGTTCTGAATCCTATTGAATAATCATGTTTAGTTTTTTTGTAGTCCCAAAACATATTATCTCATAGTTCTGTTAATTTTCAGCAAAGTCATGGCTGTTACCCAACTCCAACACTGTTGTGTTAACTAGTTACATGATTTTCATCTGTGGCTTACACACTTTTCCAAATAATGAATTGAACAGATGAACAAAGCTACAAGTACTAATTTGATCCTACACACAATTCCTGCAATGTTTAGCTTGTAAACTATACTCTCTCATAGTGAGGAAGAAAAAAAAAAAAAAAGAAAAATTAGATTCTCTGTGTTTTATTTGCTAAATTTTCTATATCCAGGACAACTGTCTTACGTCAATCAGTGTGAAATAAGTTTCTAAGCTCATGAGGTTTAGTATCAGACTGAAATCCACCAAATATAACAGTTAGTTTTTTTATTCACTTTTTTTTTTTTAATTTGTGTTTGCGGACAGGGGGGTATAATTTGTTAGTCTATTTGTTTGTTTGATGACATAAGGGCTCAGAACTAAGCCTGGTGAAGTTTGGGGGTCCAGACTGACCCTTATCAGAGATATTGAGAAAGAGGCACAGAACCACAGCAAATCACAGAACCATATAATCATAAAACTATTCTGATGGGAAAAGACCCCTAAGATCACCTAGTTCAACTGTTGGCTTAACACCACCATGACCTTTAAACTTCACCCTGAAGAGCTATGACAACATGTTTTTTTAATACCTCCAGGGATGTTGGCTTCATCACATACCTGGAAAGCTTATTTCAATGCCTGACCCCTCTTTCAGTAAAGAATTTTTTCCTGGTATCCAATGTAAACTTCCTTGATGCAATTTCTGAATGTTTTCTCTTGTTCTACCATCTGATACTAGGGAGGAGAGACTGAGAACCACCTCACCACAACCTCCTTTCCGGTAGAGGCAGAAAGCAATGAGGTATCCCCTCAGCTTTCTCTTCTCCAGACTCAACAACCCCAGTTCCCTCAGCCACTCCTCATATGGCTCGTTTTCCAAGAGAAGAGCAGATGCAGATTGGATGTTAGGAACAAGTTCTTTGCAATGAGGGTAGTGGAACACTGTAGCAGGTTGCCCAGGGAGGTGTTTGATGCCCTATTTCTGGAGATACTCAAGGTGAGGCTCGACGAGGTTCTGGACAACCTGGTCTAGTTGAGGTCCCTTCCAGCCCGGACTATTCTATGATTCTATAATTCTATAATTCTGTGTTTTTAGCCTTGGCCACTTGAGCATACTGCTGGCTCATGTTCAGTCAGCTGTCAACCAGCACCCCAGGTGCTTTTCTGCCAGGCAGCTTTCCAGCCACTCCGCCCCAGGCCTGTAGCATTGCATAGGACTGTTGTGAGCAAGAGCAGGACCGGGCCCCTTATGTTCTTAGATCTCATATAATATGTCAGTCTTGGCCCATCAATTCATCCTGTCCAGATCCCTCTGTAGAGCTTTCATTCCCTAAAGTAATTCAACAATCCCACCCAACTTGGCGTCGCGTGCAAATTTACTGAAGGGTTGACTTGATCCCCTAGTCCAGAACATTGTTAAAGACATTAAACAGAACATTTATGTGAGAAACCTCACTTTTTCATATCTACTCTTTTTATGCTGTTTAAGCCCAAATTAGTTTCCAGGTTTTCTGAAACTGTATTTTCAGGCAATCTTGAAACATCTGCAAAACCCACTGGGAGAAACCTGCTGTCAGAAAGTTGATTTAGTGCTCTGTATCTTTGGCGGATTTAGACACCGATTTTTAAAACCCAAATTTTAGAGTTTCTGACTCCATGATAGCTTCATATTAGTCCAAAATTTTTTCATTTTTGCTGTTGAAGTCACAAGGTCATCCCACACTCTATGGCACTGTCATAGTGTACCTTTACCCACCAATTCATTTATTATCATTCACCAAAATCCTTCAAAGCGATTTGTATCTGTATAATAATTACTTGAATTGTATCATAAGAGGAACAGGGATGAAATAATTCACAGACCAAAAAAAATGCTTCTTTGATCAATATTTTCCTCATTTTTTTTGACCAAGTTCCTTCTTTTAATACTGTATTTGATGTCTGTGAAAAAAATCAGTTGACACAGCAAGGTTCACTGCAGGATTAGGCATAGATACTACATGCTTGTCACTTTTTGTTCTTCTAGATCTACAGGGAGGTTGGGTAATTCAGTACCAATTTGGCTTTAATAACAATACTCCCCATAGTATACTTAAATAATGTTAAAGGCACAGCACAAACTGACAAAAGCAAGGCAATTCAAAGTTATGACAGATATCACCTTTCACTTAGCCTATTGTTCACAGTTACAGGTATTGCCGAACAAATCACTCAGTGACCTGAGAGCCTCCCTGTAATGGCTGAGTATAATGGAACAAGTCAAGCCTGGAGTATTATCTTTCACACTGATTTTCCCCTTGCTTTTGTCAGTTTCTGTCATAATTTGGCTCTTAGACCATTAATTTCCTCCATTTAAGAAACACTCCCTATGGAAATAGCTGCCTGACATGGGTATATGAAATCTGAGGCTTCTTAAAATATGTATAGTGTAATTACATATCAAGGCACCACTACAGCAGTAATTATTTTGTATTTCAATGTCTTATACACTACACCATTTTCTACTATGGCTTTCTCTCCTGGATAATCACACCATAAAGAAATCAGAAATGAGATTTTCCATATGTTTGAAGTTGCCCAGTTAGCAATCATAGGATATCCCTTGTCATAATCAATAATATTTACTAGCATGTAATTTAATTTTCTGAATAAATGTCCAGTCACATTGATGAGATTGGGTGTTGACACTGATTGGCAGACAGAAGTGAGTCTTTCTGGCAGAATTGAAATGTAATAGTTATTGAAAAATGTGAGCAACAAAAAGCTGCAGTTCTTCTTTAAAATTTAATAAAGGCAAAGAAATCTATGTCTAAAACTATGCTATCTTGTTTAAGTATCAAAGAGTTTTGAACAGAAACAATATGGGGAAGAGAAAAAAAGAAACAACAAAAAGCCCTATGATGTTTCCAATGTAATATATACATTTTTTTGTTCTGTCCATCTGCTATCCCACCAGTTGCACTTAGTGAACATTGTATATGCAGTGTACATGAATATTAAGGAACAGGTGAGAAAATGTATTAAATGTTGTCAGTTATTAGAAAGAGAGAATCAGGTAACAGATTTACAGAGACAAGCGGATTTTCTCAGAAGGATCAATGAGTTTAAGAGGAGCTGTGATGACACATGGTTGCTGTTAGGCTCAGTAGGAGTGACAGCAAAAAAGGAGGAGGGCTGGCTGTGCGCACAGCAGGTAGAGCTTGGGGCAATATGCCCCTTGTTTTTCTATACGAGGTGTGGATAGCCAGACTAAAGGAAAAAAAATTGTAGCCTAATCTCTTCCAATGTCTGTGTAGCACTATGAAACTTGATAATAAAAATCTGTAGGGGAAATATTAAAAGGTATCTGCTTGCAATGATCTAAAAGAAAAGATTTCATAATTAAAAGGCCTTTTTCTCTGTATAGGGGACAGACCTCTTTTCTCCCTGACTACATGACCTGAGACCTACTACATTTGTATGAAATAATTAAAATTATGTATTTATCGGGTCTCATTATAGCCTGTCCTACCTAATTCTTCTATTTATTTTCTTGATCTATGCAAAATAGAAGGACTTTCATGATGTGTTGACACTTGTCTGTAGTTTTTGCTTTGCAGTAAAAAGTTCGTCAGTTACGCAGCGAGTACATCTCCTTTGTGATCATGCAGCCCTTCTTCATTCTTTGAGGGAAAAAAAACAGTAACAAAACAAAAACAAAACAAAAAACTCAACAACAACAACAAAAAACCACCAAAAAATCCCCCACCAAACACTTAAACAACATTGCAGAATGCTGTAACATTTTTTTTCTCATTCTTCCTTAGCAACTCAAATAAAGGCTGAGTGCTTTTAACAGCCAAATTTTATTGTCAGGAAACGGTACAGCTCTCCAGAACAAGACTTTAAAAATGCAGTTTCTTACATTTACATGTCCTTGCCCTGGGGATTGCTGTTGTATTCATGATAATTTCTTTACCATGTAGATGAAGACTTGCAACTCCATTTTTTGCAATGCTGCTATCTATTCAGATTCTATGTTGCTGGTTACAGTAACTTGGGTATAGTTCAATCTTTTTACTAAGGCTCGTGAGTTAGAACCATAAAAAAATATTGATAATAGAAAGGAACAACAACTCCAGGAAGTAATTCAAGTATTAGATGAAGTGTATTGCAGGGGAAATCTGTTGAATTCAAATAGTTTAAAGTTGTTGCGACCTGACCTCAGAGGAAGGATTCATGGGAGGTTCTTTAGGGATATCTAAGAAGTGAAGTGAGGCAAGCTGACACTGAAAAGGCTAGAATGCTGATAGATTTATTAATTCCTGCAGACTGCTTTGATCAAAAAGTGACTCTTAAAATAGGTAAGAAAACTATCATGTATGTGCCATAGAGAGAGTGAAAAGTGGAGAGATACGTGAGATAAGATCAGAGGTAAGAGTTCCAGACGTGTCCCATGTTCTCAAAGTCTTCTTTGGGGTGGGTGCACACCAATGATTCATAGTGCTGTTTTTATTCTTAAATCTCTCTTCATTCCCTACCTAGATTAAGTTGATAGAGGTGGCCCTGCAGTAGGGCAGATTATGCACCACTTGTGATGGACCTAAGTGTAGCTGAGTTATTCTTGAGGAGCCTGCACACAGCATTATGGTGGTTGTGAAATGGTGAGCACCCCCACTATTCAAGATAACCACTCCTTCACCTTAGTTTGCACAGACTCAGTTGTGAATATGGCAGCAGCTGCCTTGAGTCGGCACAGTTATAGGCACCCGAGCAGCATCTGAACCTCGATGTCATGTTCTGGGAGCAGACTGTCACAGTTGCTTGAATACAAAGAAAGGGAAGCAGAGAAGCAGTCTAAGGCAAAATTCTGCAACAATGCAGTTTCCACAAAAATAAACCAGGATCAAAGCAGTTTAGTTATTTATTAACAACACATAATGAACCAGCAATCAGTGAGCTGTACATTTCGGATCAATATCTGTAATGTAACAGTTAAACCACAGTGCTAGACACTGATCAAATCCTAATAAATACCTAAGAGTTTCTGAACACCTTTCCATAAATAAACCTTTGAAAATTTTGATATCACCCTACAGTTCTCCTGCCCTCACAGAGATCACTGGAACCTCTCTGGCAGTGCAGGTTCCCCACTTGCTCACTGTCATGGTAGGCCTAAACAGGCCAAATTAGGCTTGTACATGTCCTGGCTTGCCCAGGCATGTTCTTCTGCTCTCCCTCCTGTTTTGGGAGAGAAACTGCGGGAAAAGGGACAAAGAACCTGGCGCCACTAANCTGTTATAACCTGTATATAGTTTCCATAACTTTGCAAAGAGCCTGTTATTATTATTAAATGGTGGTCGGGGTGGTGCGAGTTCCGAATATTTAATACTAATAAACTATATATTAATATTTTAAAAATATCGTCTCGCAGTAATTAATTTCCCCTTCTGCAGCACTCACACCCTTAAGGTGATACGAGCCTCCCTCCAGCTCTGCATAAGGAAGCCCCTCATAAGTTCCTTTGCACCAATTAGTGAGATGGCCCTGGGTGCCTGCTACATGCTGACACCTCACTGCTGGACACAAACTCTTTCCAGTGCCCCATAGTGAGGCTGCATTGCCCTGTTTGGGCTGGAGTCAGATACTTAATGAAACCATTTTTTAGCACAAACAACTTCCAGAGAAATTTTCTGTGTTCAACCTCCATACACATCATGTGTGCTCAAATTCTTATCTACACCCAGGTTTTCTGACAATAGTGAGTGTGCAGGCATCATCATAAAATGATTGCTGAAAGGTCCCATCTCTCCCTCTATTAGCATTTCAGTAAGTGCACAGCAGCTAGACTCTGCCTGCTTTGGGTATCTCAGTTATATTTCCTTCAATGAATGTTGACCAATGTGCCTATTCATAGAGCAGGGCTGTCACTCTCAGTAATTTCATCTGGAAATGCTCCTACTTATTTCAAGATTGAAAGTAAGCAAACCGACATTTTGACTCAAGAAAACCTGATTTATACAGTTGATGGTCCACTATAATTCTAACGTCACCATTTTATAAGAAGAGTGAATTTGAAACTGTTATGTAGTATTTCATTTGTAGCTGAAAAACCAAGGTTTTAATCCTGCCTATGTCCTTAATTCAAAGCTTCCAACTTATTAGTTTGTTGGCATTCTGATGAAAATAGAGATTCTTCTCCACAGGAAAACACAGTCTTGCTGAACTGACACCACTGTCAGCCAAAGCAGTGCAAAACCAATGAGTGCTCTGAAGTAATGTTCAGTGCTTTCTCTTATATTAATTCATATCAGTATTGCAAAGGAATTTGTTGTTTCTCAGGAATATTTCATAGTTTACTCTTTATCCACAGAATTCCACAAAAAGTTTCTTACATAAACAACTGTAAAGTTGATTAATATATCACTTGGCAATATTGTCACAATTTCTCAATCTAAACTTTACTTTTCAAGTCCTCTTTAATTTAGTAGGTGAGCATCAAATCCCTACACAGAACACATCAAAAGATCTTTGAACCCAACAAGAGTCAGGCAAAGGTCCTTCTTTGCATATAAATAGCATTGACTCTCAAAATAGAAAAATAAAATTAAAAAAAATAACAAAAATCCCCAGCTAATTGGTTAAGATTCTTGTTTTAATACATTTCTTAATTTGTGTGCTGCTTGAAGACTATGACAATACTATGAAGAATATGACAATTTTTATTAAAATGTGAGATAAATATAATTATGTATATATATAAAAAAGTTTTGTTTAGCAAACTATGCATAGTAGAGTATCCATTTTTAGTCATATGATTGAAGGAAATTTAACTTAAGCTAAAGAGTTCCTTTATTGTATGAAAAATGAGAATAGATGTAGGCATGTCAGAATTTGTTGAATTAGGATCATATACATTAGATTTTTCAATGTATTTAAAACCTCAAATAAAATACTGCTGTGAAATTGTTATATGGAATTCTTAATAAGGCATATATTAATAACATTATTAATTATTTATGAATATAAATTTTCTTGCCTTATTTATAGGGTCATTGCTCAGTTGTGAAAGATATTTACAGGATATGTACAGTATATAGGCAATAATAAACAACTTAAGCAAAACTGGAAAATGCAAATATTCAACTAGGAAAAGGTACCCATGGTGCAATATGCTGCTTGCCCTCTAGCAGGAGACTTGATAGGCTCCTTGCTGCCAAACATAGGCAGGAACAGAGGCTTTATCTTTATAGGAGTAAAGTCAGTTTATTCATGAATTTAGTATCTCCAGAATCTTTCTGGGATATTGTAATTATAATCCAGAGAATCCAGTGCGTGCTGTACCAGGTTTAAACATAGAGCAAAGTGGTGTTGGACCATGTGCTGGCTGTTGGTGTAAACTTGCCGACGCTTTGTAGCTTTACATAGTTGCAGGATGCAGCGGTCCCTTCCATGGCATGATAGCCTGTAATGGCTGATAGGCACTCATGGGTGCTCTCAGCTGGCACGCAGCTAATGCTGGCTGCTGGTGGATTTCTCATGGTCCTGAGACTGGGCTGGCCATGGCAGTGGCTCTTCTGCTCTTGGGCGGAATTCCCTCTGGGCTTCAGGACCTTTCCCAGCTAGGACTCCAATTCTTGCACAGAGGTTCCCCAGTTTGCAGGTGACATGGTGCCTTATCATGGCAGTTGCCTGTTCTCTCTCTTGGCACAGAGGCTGAAGCAAGGTGTGGCTGCAGAGCTCCTTTTGTTTGCAGGCTGTAAGTTGAAGTGATATAGCTTATCGGGGGTGCTTGGGTCACCCGATGCTTACCCCTTCCTGCATGGTCTAGGCAGCAGCTGCCTTATGATGGGGTTTCTTGGAAAACAGAAGGCTAGAATGCGGAGAGCGGTTCCTTATGACATGCCCAGGCTGGCCATTGTTCTGGACAGCTTTCAGCAAAGGTCTGTTGCCTATGGCTGATGTGCCAGGCACTTGTGTTTTTTTCCGGGTAAACTGAGGCATAGCAAAGATTCTGGGTAGACAAGGCAAATTGAATACAACCTTGACTTGTATTTATCATTTGCCCAAGAATTAATTTGGCCATTGGCAATTGCATTAAACAAAGCTATTAAAAAATTGAATGGCATCAAGCCAGAATTTAACCATATTTGGTGAAGGCAAGAGTCTCCCACAAGGCGAGCATAGGCCAGGTGCAGGCACCTTGTTTACCATAAGGTGTGAACAGAAGCAGAACATGTCTGAGTTAGCCCTTGTTTGTCTTTTTCCTACATTCCCCCAGACCCCAGAAAGAGGGAGGGGGAGTGGGTGATTATACTTGGATATGCTAGGACTTGTATAGGGTTTGTTTTGGACTTAGGGCTGTTTGGCCCTCCCAGCACAAATAGAAATTAATTTTTTATATAGATTTAAATGTATAAATATATAAGTACAATTTTGAAATCTAAAATAAAAATCTAAAACATTGTCACGATTAGGCCAGTGGGAAAAAGTAGTTACTTAGTAGTGGCTCCCATTGTCATTGCTGGACATGACCACTCTTAAAAATGGTGAAAAGACAGTTTTGAACCTATTGGTATGCAAAAACACACAATATGAAGCTTAAAATGCAGACTGCAGAAGAACTATGGCACTTTACCGTTCAAGTTTTCTGGTTATAACATATTAGAGAAAATGTTGATTTCATTGGAATTCAAACATCCCTTTCAAAACCCAATAATATTAAATAATTCACTTGCACTTTTTTTCCTCTTCTTAGTGTCAGCTGTTTCAGTAACATTAGTATATCTCATACTGTCTATACTGCATATTTAATAACCTTCCTTTTTTTCTTTTTTCCCCTAAAATCAGTACAAATGCATTCCTATATAAGATAAATCTCTGTATATGGACTGTCGCTTCATATTGTCACAGACATTTTGTTATTTCTCATTTTGTTGTTTCTTATATTGTCATTTATAGGCAAATTCAGCCATGTAAATATATCCTATCATATCCTTTCTGGTGCCAACGTTTCTTAAAGAAAATCTGAATTATTTTACTTACTATCAGAAAGTCTTTTCAGCTGTCACTCATCATCTTAGGACTGCAGAATATGTGTTCCTTATTTCACAGTTAGCACTTTGCATCATTAAAATAACAAAACAAAATGAAACAAAGCAACCAAACAAACAAAAAAAACCCCAAGGGCCACAGTCCACATACAGTGCAGTAGGAATTACTCTAGTTGCCGTACTGGCCCTAAAGAATGTTAAGAAGTGCTTTAGTTCTGAAAAAAACAGAGAGATCTGGGGAAAGACTTAAGAAAAAAAGCGTAGTACCATTTATTAAAACAGAAATAAAAAATGTATGAATGTTTTATATATAGCATTTTGTAATAACTGTTTCAGAAGCTCTCATTTTTGAGCTGGCAGAAAAGAGCCTATTGATGAATGATTTCATAACTAATTAAATGGACTGGGATAGAGTGTAGAAGTGACAAAAAGATCTTAAAAAGGTAAGGTCTACTAGTTCATCCTCCTTCTGGTACAATATTATTTCAAAATACGATATTAAGTCATTAAATGATTTAATCAGTAAGATATGTCCTATTACATATTTGACACAACTTTATAACTGAGCACTTTTTGTGTGGTTTTCAGAAAATGGTTTCTTTTTTTTTTTTCTCCTTAGTACTTTTTGCACTGCTCTAAAAATGCCCCTTTTCTGGTACTCTTTGAAGAATTATTTTGCATGCTGTTATCCTAACTTTACTGAACAGCTTCATCTCATTGTTTCTTTCTGATACTCATGATTGTTCTCACTATTTACAGCTCCATAACTGTTAAGTTCTCTGGCTTTATTTCTCCAAATGTTTACATATCCAACATATAAATACTAGTGATAGTCTTTTTCTTCCTCACCATCTTATACCACATTTTCTGTTAAATAAGTCCTCGCTTTCATCACTACTGTCAGTTTTAGCCCTTTCTAGCTGCCTTTTATGTTTGTGGTTTGAATTATTATACTTGAAAATCAAAACACTCTTCTGCAATGTACACTCATAAGCTCTTCCTAGGCTCATCTCACTGGTTTTGCTGCTCATTTGGAAGAAAAGAAAATAAGCTGTTGTGTCTACCTTTGATAATGTCAATAAACAAAGAATCAAAATAATTGTATGGGTGTTATTTAATCATAGATTTGCAGTTACCTACAAGTTTTTCCAGGCCTTTGATACGCATATGTGTGTATAGATAAGTGTATATGTGTGTGTGCGTGTCTATACATACATGCATTTTTACTCTCTAGTTCCTTAATGCACTTACTCTCCTGGGTAAAGAGAACTACTAATGTCTTTTTTACCTAATCTGAAACACAGACTGGACTGAAGATTTGCTTCTCTCTTAAATAGAGTCCTTTGCTTTACATTATTGTATGCTCAGAAAAGCAGAATGCAGACACTATATGCTTCTTCCCAGCCTATGGTGCTCAATGACCAGGTTATTGAATCATTTCCTTTTTTAATCACTCACACCTAAAATGTATATCAGGTAAAATTATTTTAGTCAGAGTAAATTAAACAGTCCTAGAGGAAAACAGTTGCAGAATGATCTAAGTTTATTTATAACTCTCATCAGAAAAAAATTAAATGTATTGCTCTTGAACTATTAACATTTTTTAATATTTTAAGATGCTATTTCTTGCTTCTTTGTTTTCTCTTTCTCTTATATTTTCTTTTTTCCACCTGAATTGATGCTAAGGATTATGTAATAGTTCTGGCTTCCATCGCATCTAAATTGAAAGCTTAGATAGGCTTCATTCTCCGGTCACTTTCACATACAGTTTAGCAGATAAAGCCTCAAGGAGGGATATGCAGGCCAATTAAGGAAAGCCAAGAGAATTTCAAAGCAGATACAAAGATTTTGTTTCATTTAACAGAAATAAGACAATCCTTACAGAAGTAGCAACACAGTTTAAGACATCAACATGAACAACTTTTCATACCTGATTCTGAAGAAAAGTGCTTTTGCACCTGAGGTTTGTCACAGTCTGACTGCCTAAAGCAGGGGTAATGCTCCTATTCAAGTATCTGTGGACAGTTTTGGTTACCCTCCAGAAAGCTGAATTATGTGATTGCAATTGCAACAAATGGCTTTCTGTTTTCTTTAATTTGAACACATCAGTGGGTATTTTCTTAACTAACCTGTTTGCCTATTCTCAGATAAGCTGGATATATTTTCAATATATTTTCTCAGACAACCTGCTATTCTGTAGATGGTCTGTCAGGAAGTGTTTTTCTTCAGATGCTGGTTCATGTTTTTCCAAGTGAAGGTAGTCTTAATACATTCTTGATCTCAGACACACTTTTAATTTCAAGTTAAGAATTTTCAGTGTCTCTGTCAAATTATATAACAAATATAAAGCATTAAAAGCATTTATATTACTTTTTCAACTAGTTTTTATTAATATCTTAACACCTATGGAACTATAACAATGTCAAATGTAGTTATCGATTTTGTTTACTGAAATTTGTTTCACTACTTCTAGCCTATAATATTCTTTTACTTCTCACTTGAATTTCATGTTTAATTAATTCTGAATATGTCTCACTGTTTTGGTCTCATACCCCTTTCTTTCATTTGCAAACCATACAGATTGGTTTTCATGTTTTACTCTGTTTCTTTCTCAATTTGCTATTTCCTTTACTTTAGATGGCTTCTCAATGTCAGCACCAAATCTTGGTATATTGTTTCTTCCAGTCTTCTAGTCCTTTTCATGATATGTAAGAAAAATCTGCTCCCTTTAACTGATGGTTTTTCTCCCTCATCTCCTCTTTTTCTCCTTGTTTCCTTGTCTTGTTGATAATTAGCTGCACAAGAAACCAAAAATTATTTTCTTAGATTATCATGATAGCACATTGAGTTTTATGCAGTTTTCTTTTAAAGTTCACATTTAAAGGATTGAAAAAAATGGACAATATTAAAAAAAAAATATAGAACTTTAGAGGTGTGGCCTACATTTTTTTTACTGTGTATTTTCCCCACCATTATGTGTATTATTGCTTTTATTACTTATTTAACAGTGCTTGTCAATAAATGTAGATGTGATTCTTTTCTTGAATGGGATATTTTGCATTCCTACTGGTAGCTAAACATTCACTTTTATAGTAGTGTATCTCCCTGAATAACTTAAAATTATAGATACAAAAATAAGCATCTTTGTGGTTAATTTCAGATTTATATATATATATGAATAAATGTATTACCTGAAGAATATTTCAAGCAGAAGCAAAATGTATCAATTCAATGGCCTTTTATAACTTGTAACAGGTAAACATGGAAAATAGAAGGGAGAATGCCTGGGCTATAACAAATTTCTCACCACAAAATCAACCTTTATCAAAATGCATTTCAAGTATAGTGTATCAATAATAATAAAAAAGGTCTGTGATTGTCAAATTGAGAGAAAAGCAGATCAGATATCATAGATTTGTTGAAGTTTAAGATGGAAGGGATCTTAAAAGTCATTTTGTTCCAATCTCTCTGCCATGAGCAGGACAACTTCCGCTAGACCGTGATGTTGTTCGAGGCCTCACCCGACCTGGCCTTGACTACATCCAGAGAGAGAGCATCCGTGACATACTTGTTTACATACTTCTCATTGTAGTTTATGAAAGTATTTCATACAAACAAGACCTATGTGTGAGGCCAGAAACTATCTTTTCTTCAGACTGCATGCAGACATACTGCATAGGTGGAGTAGCTTAATTAGTGACATATACTAGAGAATAAATAGGACCTATGTGTGTCAATCTCAAGTGAAGCTGAAAACACTACTATGGAATCCATGTTAAAAATATAAAAATAGTAGTTCATGAATCCTAATCCCTGTGACAGAAGGCTCAATGCCCAAAATAGCTCTCAATGCTTCCGGTTAAAAGTCAGGCAGTTAATTTGCAATGATGAGTGTTCCCAGTGCACAAGTGAAACTCCATGCACACTTAACAGGATTTATCAAACAGTCTCTGATTTGCATAATTTTAAGACTTTTTAAAGGATCTTTATACGAACCCTATGCAATGCCAGCCAAAACAAGAGAAGTTTATTTTGAGTGATTAGTGTAATCCTGTTGTAGGCTGAGGAATAACTGTCCTACCATAAATACCTCCAGAGGACTAGGTAAGTCCCAAAGTTCCAACTGATATCCCTACTCTACAAGGTGCACCCTAAACTGTATCCCCAAGCATCACATCCAAATGACCTTTAAACACATCCAGGGTTGGTGACTCAACTAACTCCCTGGGCAGCCCATTCCTATGCCTGACCATTCTTTCTGTCAAATTTGTTTTCCTAATCTCTAGTCTAAACCTAACCAGTCACAGCTTATGATGGTTCCCTCTTTTTCTATCATTAATTATACCTGAGAAGAGACTAGAACCAACTTCTTTATAATATTCTTTCAGGTAGCTGTAGACAGCGATGAGGTCTCCCCTCAGCCCCTTCTTTTTCAAACTAAATAGCCCCAGCTCTTCAAGTTGCTCTTCATAAGATTCCTTCTCCAGGCCCTTCACCAGCTTCACTGTCCTCCTCTATACTCACTCCAGCACTTTGACATCCCTCTTGTATTGAGGTGCCCCAAACTGAACACATTACTCAATGTGTGGCCTCACTAGAACTGAGTACAAGGGGACAGTCATCTCCCTACTCCTGCTGGACACAGCATTTCCAATACAAGCCAGGATGCCATTGGTTTTCGGGGCACACTGCTTCTCAATTGGAACCCTCATGCCCCTTTCAGCTAGACATCTTTCCTGCCACACTTCCCTGAGCCTGTAGCTTTGCTTGGGGTTGTTGTGACCCAAGTGCAGGACCTGACATTTGGCCTTGTTGAAGCTCATCCCATTAACATTGGTCCATCAATCTAATTTCCCCAAGTCCCTCTGTAGAACCTCCCTACCCTCATGCAGATCAACACTGCCACCCAACTTGGTGTCATCTGCAAACTTACTGATGACACACTCTGTCTTCAACAAGATCATCAATAAAGTAGTTAAACAGAGGTGGTTCCAACACCAAGTCCTGAGGAACACCACTTGTGACCGACTGCCAGTTGGATTTAACTCCATTGACCACCACTCTTCGAGCCCTGTCATCCACCCAGTGCTTTATCCAGCTGAGCTGTGCTCATCCAAGCCATGAGCAGTCAGTTTGTCCATAAGAATTCTGTGGAGAACAGTGTCAAAGGCTTTTTGAAAGTCTAGGTAGACAATATTCACAGCCTTTCCCTTGTCCAATAGCTGGCTCATCTTGTCATAAAAAGAAATCAGGTTCGTCAGGCAGGACCTGCTCTTCATAAACCCATGCCGACTAGGCCTTATGTCCTGGTTTCATATGTCTGTAAGCGAAATAGGAAGGGTAAAAAAAAAATTTAAAAATCTGGTTTTGCAGTGTGGGGTTGCTTACCTATTCAAAAGCTATCTCGATGCATTCACAGAACAGAGAATTTTGTCTTACATTGTAACCTGAGACAAAATGAACAACTTTACATTGAAAATTCTTACCTAATCTTCCTCTAATTCAGCATTAAGATTCAAATTTTTATTTCCATGATTAATTTCTACAGTCCCTGTGGTGCTTACAATTCAACATTAAAATAGAACAACTGAAGGGAAAATGATGTAGCACATTTAAAATGTCTATTTTTAATTAAAAAAAAAAAAAACAAACACCAAAACCAAACAACTCTAGGATATTAAAAACTGTAAATAAATGTGTTTTCACAACCATTCAAGGAGCTTAATGTAGGCAAAATTAAGGCATGTTTGTAGTACAAAAATAGCCTTCTACAACACAGTGTACCAGCAACAGTTCACTCCAAATGTAGATAATTAATCTAATTTTCCCTTTGCTTCATTTTGTGTTCTATTAGTTTTCTTATTCAAACTTTCAAGTCACAAATCTCATTTAAAGCCTCGTAACTGGTCTAATGTGGTAATGTGTTCCATCTGTGTGCAGTGTCTAGCAGCAAGTGATAGGGATGGAATACTAATTTACCTCCCAGTGTGCACAATGCTCAATAAATAAATAATGTATTACCTGTTCTCACCATTACTTCACTACAGAAAGTGTCAGAAGCAACAGAAAATATGAATGCAAGTTTAAGTCATGTAATGGAGAATGAACTGAAGTAGGAATGGGTAGAGGAAAGAGACGAAAAGGAGGAAGAGAAAGGAAAGAACAATACAATCTGCCACAGAATGCCAATTGCCCTGTTAAAATACCTACCTATTTATAGCTGCACAAATAATGTGCAGCTGCTTAATGGTTAAATATTAGGTATGTATGCTTAATTACTCACTTTTGGAAATCCTTATTATTTTTACCTTTTTTTTTTTTTTTCTCCTGTTGTTTGGCTTTGCTTTCTTACTGTGTGTAGAGGGAGTTGTTTTATTTTAGGAGCTTCAGTTTGCATGCAACAGAAAACTTCATTTAAATAACTGTAAAGTTTTGATCTTTTGTACAGTCATCTAAATGTGTAAACTCCAAGGTGGTCAATATACAAAACTGATATGTGCAAGATTGAAGTAAGAGTACTGGTATTAAAGAGAAGTGTGAAGGCAAGTGTCTGTGTATAACATAAAAAGATAGGGTGTTCTAACTATGTATATTAAGATAAAAGTCTGAAAATCAAGTAAAGGATGGAAAAATAATATTGGGAAACAGAAAAAAAAAATCCAATGGAACTGCCAGTGTCCAGGATTATTAAAATAATGGCATTCTTTATAAAATGCCATTACAATTTTATTTAAGTTTAATGCAATTTATCAGACCATAAAGAACTCCTTAAAATAAATGGCCAGTTTCCAGGCACAGCTACTGTGGTGCTGATTACAACAAATTCTGACATTTATGACAGTTTTATAATTTTTGTATTTTGTACCTAGCTGTGCTCTGAAGTGTCTCTACTTTGCTGAAGGCTTTCTCTTGGGAAATGGCACTAAAGTTTTGTGGACTGATAGGACAATAAAACAGTTTGAAAGAAAAATGCTATTACTATAGAATACAAGTCTGTTGCTACTTTGTTTTTAACTGTTAAAAATAAGGAATCATTTTATAAATACAAATATCTATGTAAATGTATTGTCAGAAAGAAGCCAGCATCAATTTCAGTATATATTTTCATTTGAGTAAACTTAACCAACATATACAATGATTTATCAGATCAGTGCCTAAACCCTTGAATAAAACAGTACTATTTTAAAAGTAACCACACTGATGGTGTGTGACGAATAAGATTCACAAGGAAGAGTAGGAAAAACAACAGCCTTAAATATAAGAAAAAGAAGCATCAAAAAACCTTATTACACAGATTTGATTCTTAAGTAGGGCAATACTCAAAACAACCTATAATTGTGTCTTCGAAAGTTTCACAGAATTTTTATAACAAAAAATATTGACACATTTCAGAGGACATTTTCTTGTTTTCTGCTTAGAGAAAGAATAAACTGAAGCATTTCAGCAATTACTGGGGTAATTATGATTTAATGTTTTCAATAAAAATATTGCAAAAACTTTTCAATTGAAAGTGTTATGCAAATTGGGTTTGTAATAATCAAAAGTGTGCCTTCCTTTTTTCTTTAGAAGGACACTTGTAACTTAAATAACACTTCAAGTTAAAATAGTTGACTAGATCTACAGAAAATAGTTTGTATAATTGTTTGGGTTTACCTATATGCATTTAGAGCTGCAAGTAGATAGCGGAACTTCTGTCTTAACTTTAAAACTCAAATCAAACCTACTGTCCACTGAGTAGCTGGACAGAAAAAGAAAGATAGACCAAAAAAAGATTCAAGTAATTTTAAATATGGTGCAGAGTATTCTGCTTTGCAGGGAGAATCTTTATACTTGCCAGTATTTAAGTACAGAGCCAGTTACATTCATTCCCTTTACCATTTTAGCCTTGCTGTCCTCTCCCTTCACTGTGGCAAAGGTAAGTCTTAACATCAATGACAAATGTACTCCCTGTTCTGCTCTTCCATCTGTGTTTTCTGCATAGAATTATTAAAGAAGTACTTCTGGCATCCCTTCAACCCTTACCGCCTATTGTAATCAAAGTATAGATTGTCCTGAAAAGAGTTTATTTCTGTAGTAGTGCTCCATTTCGAAATTCTGGCTGATAGAGATAATATAATCATCTGCATCTCTGCAGAGATGCAGGTTTAAATTCTAATGGCACAAGAACACCTGAAATAAATGGGGTCAGTCTGGTGTATACACATATGAAAGGAGGACCTCCATAGACCTCTAAGGTACTTAAGGAGATATTATAAGCGAACAATACGATAGGTGACATTTTCCCCTGTATTAGTATTATCTATGTACCATGCTAGATGGAACCATATTGCTGCATATGTAATTTTACAAAGAAAACATGAAAACAAGGTTCTGAACAAAACTGGGCCTTAAAAATTGTGAAGTATTTCTCCTATTTTTCTCTTTTGAAGAAGGTAATTACATTCTACTTGCCTTAATTAACTCTAAAGTCTGTGAAATACATGGTTTTCCTCATCCAAGCACCTCTGTAATGCAGCTTTTATCAAGTCAGTGATTACAGACTATAGTCTAAGTACTAACAACTAAAAGGTATCAACTTTGTTACCCAGGAAGAAATTGTAAACAGTTTCCTGTTTAAATATTTTTACTGCTACTGAGAAAGCATCATATTGCTTTCAAACGTAATACAACAAAATACTATAACAAATCTGACTTGTAATATTTAATATTTTAGTATTTCAGTGTAAAGCAATGGAGAACATCGTGAGCTTCAGAGAGAAATGTCTATTAAAATCTCTATGAAAATACTATTTTTCCTTGGGAGAAGAAAAGATATTTGTCTTAAGTATCAGGAAGGCTGAACCATTTGGAAGTTAAATTACTACACCTGTTATTATATTAAAAAAGAAACCAAAAAAACCAAACCCCTAAAGAATCACAAATGTCTATCAGTAGGAGCATTAGTAATGCCAATCAGATCTTGAAATACTAGTTAAAAGGTAGCTCCAATATTCATATACTTTTAATTTCAGTGGTGCACCTGAGAGCACAAATAACCCTCAGCAAGAGATACAATAATGTCTTAATCCTGGTTCTCTGAAAATTGCGCCTGAAAATATTTTTAAATAAACAAACAATATCAAGATCGGTGTTACGTGAAATTAATGTGACATCAAAGCCAGACTGGCTTTAATTTCAGAGAACACATAAAAGCCACTTTGTGACAACTTTTGATTGTTTAAAGCCCCATGGTACTTTTGTAAGAGGTAGAATGTTGATTTACAATTTTACATTCAATCCAGTGCGGGGACTTATACTCTTTCCATTTAAAAAAATTACAATTGTCCTTTTAATTGAATACAGTATCATTTTTCTCTTCCCCTAAAAATCAGGGCAAAGTATGTCTTTCATCAACAACTGGACTCCTGTGCATGTGTTTGCATTTCACTTATAGTCAGTTCATATTTTAGGATCAAGTAATCCCATAACCTAAGGTTTAGAATGGAATTTCAATGCATACACATGAAAGTACCTTGTTTCCTCCATACAATTCCTTGGAATATATTGAGCTGCATCCAAAAAACAGTATGCTACTTTGTGAGACAAATGATGTCAGCAGGACAGTTTGCACTGATTTCTGAAGGGGGCCTACAGGAAGGTTGGGGAGGGACTATTTACAAGGTCTTGTAATGACAGAACGAGGGGCAATGGGTTTAAACTGGCAGAGGGAAGATTTAGACTGGATGTTAGGAGGAAGTTCTTTACAGTGAGGGTGGTGAGGCACTGCAACAGGTTGCCCAGGGAGGTTGTGGCTGCTCCCTCGCTGGAGATGTTCAAGGCCAGGGTGGATGAGGCCTTGAGTGACCGGTGCTAGTGGGAGGTGTCCCTGCCTATGGCAGGGGGTTGGAACTAGATGATCCTTGAGGTCCCTTCCACCCTTACCATTCTATGATTCTATGATTCTATGAATTAGGCCTCTTTGGGGATGAATAATAGGATTAAACATGACGATAAGAAACAAAGATAAAATTTTGACTCTGCAGAAATTAGCAAGAGGTTTGTGAGTGATTTCTAGGCAGTTTAATTTTTATCCAAGAAGGGTTTTGGTTTTGTTTTGTTTCATTTTCATACAGAATGAGAAAAGAATGTTAAAAAGAAGTTATAGTTTTTACAGTTAAAAAGTCAACATTGTTCTTTTGGCATTGGCAGAGTACATGAAACCAAAGCAGGTACTATATAAATAGAAGATTTAAACTACAAGGTGATTACTATAATTTCAACTGTTTTTTTTTCTCCTCTGGCAGCAGGAAAAAAAAAAAAAAGTATTTTCAAACTATATCAGACAGGATTAATATTTAAATGAGAGAATAAGTTAAAAGGGAAATGTAAAGGAACATCTCTACAAGAAAAAGTCAAAATTCCCAGAAAAGTTTATTCATGGTATAAAATCTAATAGGCATTTGATAAACAGTGCAATAGGCAACAAATTATTAATAGAATAAAAACTAAAACTCACCTTCTTAAAAATCTCAAGTGTTAATAGTGAAAAAAACAGTTTAATATATGAAATTTCCCCTAGAGCACTTTATCAGTGTTTGTGGTAGAGGTGTTTGATACAACCCAAAACTTTAATAAAAATCTTATCTGACAAGTGTCTCCAGTGGAAAGAATGGTAACAAATGCAGGAGGGACTAAAGTATTAATTTATAGTTCATATGGTATTATAAATTACAACAAAAGGCCAGAGGAAACTGTATGGATAAATGGAATGATAACATTATATTCTGTTTCAAAGTACCTCAGAGATGACGACAACAGGTATGTGGTGCATTAGCTCATGTATCTACTTGTATAATGGTGTGTAAATAAACGTACTGAACTTTGTTTAAAAAAAAATAATGGAAATGTTCATTAAAAAGAGCATTTCTTGACAAGGCAGAACAATTTGAAAGAAAATAGAATAGGAGTAACTGCAGATTACTTTACAATACAAAATTCTGTTGGACAAATATCATTACAGACAATCTGTTATCCCATTCCTTGGTGTGGGGCATGTCAGGGACATGGCAGGATCAAACATGGGAAGGAGGATAGACTAAGACATACAGAGCTGCATTCGGTTGTTAACAGCTAAAGGAGTTCCTGTGGGAAACAGCTGAGGTAAAACAGCCCTTATGCTGCTTTGAGTTATGCTTGGAGTTCAGTCACATCCAGATGTACTGAGGACTGGTGGAGAATGGATGGATCACTACTGAGAGTTTGCCAATATCAGCTGGAAAGTTAAAACAGGAAAAAAATTTTAAACCTGGAATTATAACACTGTCTCTGCTTCCCTGTTTTGTGATATTACATATGTAATTTATATAATGTATAAGAGAGAGTGGATTTTTTTGGTGATTTTTTTTTTTTTTGGTTGGTTGGTTGGTTGGGTTTTTTTAGTGTTACTAATCCCTTGCCCACTCATGCATTTTGCCTAAAAGTTACAGGAAAAAATAGGATTTTCTGTAATGTCAGAGGGTAGTTTATCATTTAGGTGAGGCAGCGCTACAAGGCAGTCACATAATTGTTACCTTTATAGTGAACACTAACAAATGTCTAAAATATCTATCAAAAAAAAAATCTTTAAAATGTCAACTCTTTTACATTTAAATGTTACATTTCTTGGTGTCATTAGTATGATTTACTCTTATTTATGTAAAGATGTGCTTATTATACGAATTCTGTATTTATCATTACCACCCTAGTGCAAATAAAGCTGTGTGAATATGAACTAGATTTGGTCTGGGGTTTTTTGTGGGTTTTGATTTTGGTTGTGGGAACCTTTTGGTTTTTTTTCTATTTTATTTTTTATGCTCACAGATAATCAAGACATTACTAACAAAGCTCCACTTAAAGAATTTAAATAGTGTCAGAATTTGACTTGCAGATCTGAGGACGAATTTGCAAGGTTGACTGTCAGAAAAGGTTCAGGGTGTTTTAAAAAAAAACCTTATCAACAGAGTACATTTAAGACAGAGGTAATGAGAGATAACACACAGAGAATCCAATTACACATTTTTTACAGATTGCTTAGTGGAATATAAGTATGCTTTAATAGCATACACAAAGTCAAAGAGCACACATAAGAATAGTCAAGATAATTGAGGACAGATTTATTCAGAGGATATAGAAATTAAGGCATAGTTCCTTACCTTAGAAGCTTACATCTGGGAATTACTTTTAGCTGGGTAGGATGCAAGGTTTACAGATTGGCACAGGGAGTGCCGGACATTAGAACTTAAGAAAAGTCCAGGAAAGCAGCATGTTGGTCTATATGAAAATGAAGCTAGGATCTTAAAATACTTAATGCACTTAGAATTCTGTATTAGAAAACTACAGTATATAGTCATAGAATGATAAGGTTGGAAGGGACCTCAAAGATCATCCAGTTCCAACCCCCTGCCATAGGCAGGGACACCTCCCGCTAGAACAGGTCACTCAAGGTCTCATCCAACCTGGCCTTGAACACCTCCAGGAAGGGGC
>WBNM01011267.1:309484-323578 GCA_013399055.1 Ramphastos sulfuratus | reverse complement strand
GTTGGCTGTCTGGGCTGCATCCAGAATAAGTGGCATTTATCCATTATTTCACTTCCTTATAGTAAGTATTTTGTTGCTTTTTTTCCTTATATTTTGTAATCAATACAAAAACAAGACTCTATTTTTCTTTCTTTTTTCTTTTTAATAAAGAAAACTCAGTTATTCCTGCATTTCAAAAGTCAAAGAAATAGTTTGTACCAGATAACTCTTTATTGAATAGAATAATTAATTATTTTTAATATAAAATAAAATTATATACAGAAAAGTCTTTCACTACAGATCTGTGACCTGACCAACTGAACTTATTTCTTGGGTATATGAATCTTTTTCAGCTATGCTTTGTCTGTTCTTAGAAGTGCCTCTCATTGAAGATTCACCAGATTTTAGTCTTAACTTCCAGGCCAAGCTGAGAAATATATCAATCAAGAAGAGTAAGCCTGAATAAGTCATGTGCACGTCAGTAAGCTTGCTGTGTACAACACATGGCACAGTTGAAAATCTAACAGGTCAAGCCTGAAGGCCTGCTTCTGTGAAGAAGTTCTGCTTCTGTATCTCGAGAAAATCATCTAGGTAACTAGTAATTTTATCACATATCTGAAATGCAGATGACTCCTTTTCCAAGATAAACCTGCATCCACAACCTTATTTAATGTTTGCCATTCAAACAGTGGGAAACCAAAGAACAAAAGCCATTAAATTAGGTGGTACCATTATACAGAGATAATATTTTCTACTCCTCTTTATTCAGTTGAGTTCAACCAAAGTTGCATACTACAGTTTTGATCTTACAGGTCAGGAAAATGTTCTTCAGGCCTGATTTGGAGCATCCAAGAATCCGTGGCAATCATCTGTAGGTTATATGAGCACATAAGTGACTTAGTATAAGAAAAAACAAAGACACTTTTAGATTAGTAGTTGTGGCCAATAGGAACCATTCTCCAGCATTTAACGTCTTGTGAAATTCTCAAATCTGATCTCAACTTTTACAACATATCATTACATATTTTAGTCTTTTTTATTTAGTTTTACTATCCAGCATATCCTCTGGTTAGCATCTCGACTACATACTGTGCAAAGCGATTACTTCTTTTATTTATTTCAAATGAGATAAGAACTGCTCTCTATTCACCTTCCTCATTGTACCCATGAGTCTGTAGATTCCTGCAGCACACCCATCTGAATTAGTTTTCTTGCACAGGAGCCTTCACAAGGAACGTTCATACTGTGCCTTTGAGCACCTTGATAATCTTCCCAGTACATTTTTCCATTCTGCTTTTTCAATACACAGGACCAAAACAGGATGTACCATTCAGGATGTATGCCATTAGTGTACAATGTATGGGTTTCATTTTTTGTTCTTTTTGCCTTAATAATTTGGGGTGGGTGGAGGTGGGGGTGTTGGTTTAGATTTTGGTTGGTTGGTTGTTTTGGAGTTTGGTTGGTTGGTTGGTTTGGTTTTCTTTTTTTGTTTTGTTTTTTAATTATTGGGCATTGAGCTGTCATTTTTATATTGCAAAACTAGAATCTCATTCTTCTATCATAGCAGTTGGAAATGGATGGTAAGTTCAAAGCTCGCCTCTATGTAAATAGGCATAGGCAAACAATCTCACTTTCTGTCCCACTTATCTGACACTTTATCACTTCAGTCACTCAACATTGAGAGGTCCTTCTCCAGTTCTTCACTATTAGCCTCTGTGTTCTAAACAACTTGACAATCAAAATAACTGATAGCCATTGTTAGTGCTATCAACACACCATAGATTGATTCTCATCAGATACCGTAAGTGCCTTTCCTTCACAGTAGAGGCCAAATATTTCCACAGTTTACTTCCTGTCTTATTTTCATCTTGTGTATGGGAAAAAAAGTCTTTCTTTTCTCAGCTTTATGAAAAAGCTTCATTAATGGTGCCATCTTTTAGAAACCTGGGTATATATCTGTTTAAACCTTAATTATGTTTTATTCAAAGAAGTCTATAGATTCAGAAGAGATGATTTACCATTAAAAAAAAAATTAATTCTTCCTGTATCCATGTGTTCCATAGCACTGTTCTAGCTTATTTATTTAATATGGATTTGACTTCTTACTGATAATGTTTTTTAGAAATCAGCATCCAGTCTGCCACCTTCTAAATCACTGAGGCAAATTTAAGCAAGACTTTACATATCATGATCAATGATTCATCGAGTTCATAATTTATTTCCATTACTGATCTTTCAAGATGCTACTGTTTTCATTTGTTGCATTGTGTCTTTTACTGAAAATTCCACCTTAGATACATCTCAAAATGCACTTTACATGAAAAAAAGCTCCATTATATGTTCTTCCACCCCCTTCCTCACCACTGAACACATGTGAAAATTAGTTTTTTGACCAAGGCTTTATCTACTCAAAACACACTTTATATACATTGATCTTTTTTTGGCCCCAGTGGCTCTCTGGCTTCCCCTAATCCCACTGTGTTTGCAAAATCTTTTTTCTTTATCCTCTTTGTTTTTCAGTTAGTTTTAGGGCTTCTGCATAGCTTTCTAGAAATCTGTTTTGGCTACCTAGTCTATGTATGGCCTGCAAATGTATAGCCTTCTAGCTGTTCCCTTTTGATTCTGTTTAACATGATTTTCTAATTTAGGCAGCTGCCCTTTCTAAAATTAAGCATTATCACGTTGGGTGGGTGGTATCTACTACTCTGCTAAACCACTGTCCATCATATTTGAAAGGTTATGGCAGACTGGTGAAGTTCCTGCTGTCTGGAGAAAGGCAAATATAACACCCATCTTCAAGAAGGGAAAAAAGGGTGACCCTGGGAACTACAGAGCAGTCAAGCTCACCTCTGTGCCTGGCAAGATCATAGAGCAGATCCTCCTGAAAGCTCTGCTAAGGCAAATGGTGATTGGTGGTAACCAGCAANGCATGCAGCCCAGAGAGCAACTGAGTCCTGGGCTGCATCAAGAGCAGTGTGGGCAGCAGGGCAAGGGAGGGGATTCTGCCCCTTTACTCTCGTCAGACCCCATCTGGAGTACTGTGTGCAGTTCTGGAGCCCCCAGCACAGCAAGGACATGGAAGTGTTGGAGCAGGTCCAGAGGAGGGCCACGGAGATGCTCAGAGAGCTGCAGTAGCTCTGCTATGAGGACAGGCTACAAGAATTCGAGCTCTTCAGCCTGGAGAAGAGAAGGCTTCGAGGAGACCTTATAGTAGCCTTGCAGTATCTGAAGAGGGCCTGCAGGAAGGGGAGGGACTATTTACAAGGTCTTGCAATGACAGGACTAGGGGCAATGGGTTTAAACTGGCAGAGGGGAGATTTAAACTGGAAGCTAGGTGGAAATTCTTTCCAGTGAGGGTGGTGAGGCACTGGAACAAGTTGCCCAGGGAGGTTGTGGCTGCTCCCTCCCTGGAGGTGTTCAAGGCCAGGTTGGAGGAGGCCTTGAGTGACCTGTACTAGTGGGAGGTGTCTCCGCCTATGGCAGGGGATGGAACTAGATGATCCTTGAGGTCCCTTTCAACCTTACCATTCTATGATTCTATGATTCTCTTTCTGGAATGGCTGTACATTATGCTTCTATCTCCCCTTGTGGGCTAATATGAGCTGTTTCATTAATATGTCATTTATGAGGTTTAAAAGTTTACACTCGGTGAGCTGACATTTATCCATCCTGTATGGTAGCCTTAAATATCATCTCAAGAACATTTTAGAGATCACTCTCAGGACAGTTCTTCATCTACTTCAGTTCTTCCAACAGAAGAGCTTCTTTCTCTCTGTGACTAGCACCCACACTAATCATTACCACAATCATAAACTTATCCAAATCAAGTTGATTCCACAAGACACTCCTTCCTCACTCTAGCACTGAGGCTGCTGTTCCAGAGGTGGAAATGATTCTTCAAAATACCTGAAGGGTGTCTTTGATGAAACTTGCTGCTGCACAGAGTTCTTTCAGTTTTGCTACTATGACTTTCAAGGTTCGGCTTCACCTTCTGCTTCCTCCACTACTACTACTATGGAGCACTTTGATGTGTATCTTTCACATACATTGCTTGTGCCACCTGACCTGCAGGGAAATCTCTGGTGGGAAGAACTGGATGTTCACCATTGAGTATGGCATTGTGTCAAGGCTGAGAGGAGACATAAGAAAATACTCAAGTGCTGAACCTACCAGCTGTGCATTGATCATCTGACTGCTGTGCATTTTAAGTCTGGAGAGGAGAAGGCTCTGAGGTGACCTTATTGTGACCTTTTGGTATCTTAAGGGGGCCTACAAGAAAGCTGGGAAGGGAATTTTTAGGATGTCAAGTAGTGATAGGACTAGGGGGAATGGAACAAAGCTAGAAATAGGTAGGTTCAGACTGGATGTTAGGAAGAAGTTCTTCAACATGAGGGTGGTGAGACCCCAGAACCAGTTGCCCAGGGAGATGGTCAAAGCTCCATCCCTGGAGATGTTTAAGGCCAGGCTGGATGAGGCAGCCTGATGTAGTGTGAAGTGTCCCTGCCCATGGCAGGGGGGTTGAAACTTGATGATCCTTGTGGATCTTTCCAACCCTGACTGGTTCTAAATACTACATTAGATCTTTTCTCATGAACAAACTTATTTTGTGTCCTACTTATCATAACCACGTTCAGACCAAAACTCAGTATAATTTTGAAGATAAAACTTATTTCATGTTTCAATTAGTTGTACACTTTGTCATATTAAGGCATAGCGTGACTCTATCTCATATGCTATTTGGCTTTGCAAGCATTTACCATATCCAGAAGGATATAAAACTATAGATTCTTAGAAGGATCTTGGTATTGACTAGCATGAAAACATAAGGGAATTGTAGAAAAAACTGCACCAGACAGCTTCTATATATGGTGTAGAAATAAGTATACTGACCTCTTGAGGTTGTTCCTATTCATGTTTATGAAGGATATCATGCTACGAATCGTTCCTGAGAGTGGACCAAATTTCAGAAAGTTCCAGGAAATGCAACAAGGTTTCTGCAAAGTCACTTCCATTCCAATCCCCAGTCAAGCTCATCGTTGATAAAATGAGCTGAGATAATGCTTTTTTGACTGTAGAAAAGATTCTCTCACAATATCAAACTTTCAGCTCATTTTTTGCTTTCAAAATTGATGGATTTTTAGCATAAATTTTCTACTCTCTTTCCTATAGTGACTTCCATGTTTCCATGACTTTTTAAAGGTGAGTATAGGATTGTCCATATACTGGCATTTTAATTTGACCTTGTCAATGAGTGAAATTTCCCTCTATTCCATTTTTGGAAAGCATTTATATCCTGAATTGAGTTTAAAAATTTAAACTTTTCAATAAAGAGTAAGTTATGTAAAATTCCATATTCAGAGAATGAAATTGAGGGGTTTTTGTTCTTCTTCAGCTGCCCAGTCCACAAAGTAGTCAATTGACTGGAAAATTGCATTGTATGAAGGAGTAACCACCTATAGAGTTAGCCATTGTGCTGGTTTGAGGCTAATTGGAATATTTTAATAGAGAAAATTATACTGTATAGTGTGAAAGGAAAAACAATGGTGATGTCTACTTCACTCATAGGCTTGCTGAGATGTTTAAGAAAAAAGTACTCAAAACAAAAGATAAGACAGTGTCTCGAGCTGTCAGTCAGTGTCTCTGGGGCACAGCATCTCGGGCGGTCTATCTTCTGGCTTCTCCTCTCTGCTGAGTAACTTCACTAAGCACTTTTCTTCTAATCTCCCCTGGCCGATCCTCAAAAATTCTCCTTGCATGTAAGGCAAACCTTGGGGTAAGGTACAGAGGTGGGGAGAAGGTGAAAGGGTGGTTGGGAGCCCCTCCTGGGGTCTCTGATTTCTGGGAGGGGTGTTGTGCTTCTGTATTACCTTTAACTTGTATATTTCTGTAAATATTCCTGTATATAGTGTACATATCTGCTTGCATATTGTGCTAAGCTGTAAATGGAGCTTCATTCCTTAACTTCCAGCCAGCTGAGTTCTAGTCTGGGTCATTGTACAAAGTGTGGGGGGTGGGGAACTCCCAAACTGTCACAGCCATCTTACTATAAATATAGGAGTGGCTATGTTACCAGGGAGTTGAACAGCTTGGGGAGACAACAGTTCAGGAAGCAAAAGTTTTGATAGACATGAAATGTTTGGATTCTAAGAGATGAGGTGGATTTTGTGGTTGGTTTTTTTATGTAGGACCATATGTGCTAAGGACTAGGTTTTAATCACATCTTCTGAAGATGAATGCCATTTGATTGCATTTGTTATCTTTTTATTTTTCTGAATAGAACATTTTATTCAAAATCTGTTATGGTCTGTAAATGTAAAGGCCTTCATCTCAGTTGTTTCTTTTTCCATTATTATCTGCAAATTGAAAGAGAATAAGCTGAGGGTAATTTCTTAACTCTGCACATGAGAAATAACTGTTCTAAGAGGTAATAGTTTAAAACCATCAGGAAATTACTTCCTCTAACATATATTGTGGCATTCCATCATTTTCTGTGTGCACTGTTGAAATCATTCATTGTTAGTGCTCTGTTAGTTTTAACTCTTTTAAATATCTCACAACACGCTAGTCTCCATTTGCTCTCATGATGAGGTCAGCAGTCCAAATGAACCACATTTCCTGTGCTCTCATGAATTTTTAGTTCCACCTGTCCATCTTTATTACCTACACCTTTTCTCTTAGGAACAGTTTACGATTAGGTTACAACGTACCATTGATTCTTTCTTTCAGCTATATTTTAGTGATGTATATACCTCACATAGCCAAGCTTTCTCATTTAGCCAGCCTTCATGTTAATTTTTTCCTTTTGTGTTCACATATGCAACACATGCTGCTCTAAATTAGTTTCCTGTTACTCATGATCACTCACTTGGAGTTTAATTCTGTCACTGGACACACTATGGAAATCAAAGTAGATGCTGTATATCCTGATTAATTGTTTTCAGAATGGAATTAATCAATGTCAGAAACTCTCATAGATCTCCTTTACATTTCCTTTTCAAGTCAGAAGCAATACAAAATTTATCAAGCCACGAGCTAATGTTTAAAGCTGCAATTATAGACCTAAATATAAGACATATCAGAACAGCATTTCTACTCTTCAGCATCCATTTCCAGTTGTAAAAGGAGTTATGATATTTTAAATTTATATAACATTTTAAAGTAAATTAATCCCTAAAATTCCAAACCTTTAATTTCTTCTTAGGCTTATGTAAATCTGTAAATATCACCACAAGAAGGAAAAAAAACAAAATCAATTTAGGAGATAACTTGCTGACAGATTCAAAGCACATCACAGAACATTTAAAAGCAAGGACTGTTCAACACCCACTATATAATGCCAAGCATTATTATGCCTAATTAGGTTCCTAAAAACTTGCTGATCATACAACAGAATTTGATTTCCTTTTTACCCTGATTACACGTTTATTTCTAGTCATTTTCCTCTTTTTTTTTTTTCTTTCTCCTAAATACAAACTATTATCACCTTCTGAATTTAGCGTTCTTTCACTGTACAATTTTGCTTTATTCTTGTATCTGGCTTTTTCTTTCTTTGCTCTTTTTACCTTCTGCAAATGCATTTTGTGGGGTTTTAACAGCTCTAATAAAGTGCACCATTCAATTTCTTTTATTTTTCCTGATTGGCAACACCTGCTTCTTTTTATGATATTTTAGTGCTCTAAAAGACAGTAGATTGACAACCTTGGAAGTGAAATTGCAGTTGTATGTTTACAGGATTTCACAAGCTAGAGCAGTAAAAGATTTTATCAAGGTATCCCCATTTCCCCAGAAAGGCCACTGATAAGGTATTTAGTCCAAGTTCTCTTTTCTAAGTCTTCTCAGGAGGTTGCCAGTTGTAAGAGTATTCTGGTTTCTAAATGGATCACTGCCTACTGGACTTAGATAAATTGGCAATTTCTCCCTTAGCAACACAGAAGTTCTCTCGTAGGCCAGAAAACATCTATCAATTTCCTGGTTACAACTCTTGCATTCCATTATCAATTCACAGTACCTTTCACCCTCCGCAACAACAACCAAAAGCTCCAAAGTAGGCTCCAATGCAGCTCTTGCCAGGTGAGGTGTTTCCATTACCATTTAACAGATAAATTAATCAGGTAAAACAGATTGAAAATGAAACTTCATGTAGTATTTAGGCACAGAGTTTATACAGTTAAATACATTTATTTGATGATTTAAATGAGTTGCTCAACTCCATGTAAGCAGGCTGTCAGCAGAACACAGTATTTAACAAACAAAGCAGAGTGTTTAAGCCAGCTATATCCAACATTATGCCAAGTCTCAAACAACCAAAACTTTTTTTTTTTTTCCTTCATGTAAGTTGAAACCACTGAGTATAAAGGTGTATTTTATACCCTCAAGTGAAGAAGGGCATATCATTAGAAACAATCTCTGGAGTAATTTTCTGAAATCATTGTCTCGTTTGAATTAGAGAAGTTTGAACTGCATGAAAGTTTTACCAGTTCGTGACATTTTTAATTACTATCATTTCCCTCATAAGAAAATCATTATTGGCAGCACTTCCATCTTAAAGACAGAGAAGTCTTGCAGATCTTAACACTAGCCCCATGATACTCCATGTCCTGTGGTTTAACAGGGAGATTGGTGTTTTCAAAAGAGCTACAGAATCCTGCAGTCCATTTGCTTAAAAAGGATCTGATCATACTCACTTAACACCATATTGGCAAAAGTGTAGATCACTCTGTTGAAAAGAAACTGTCAACTTTTCTGGTGACTGCTTTAGTATATCAATATCTTTGACATTTAAGAATGACAGAAAGGATGAGAACATGGCAATCACAATTGAGACAACAGAAGGTGTCAAAGGGAGACTTGGAAGCAATTAAAGTATCCCAAATGGAATTTGTTAGTTTCCTTTATTGTGATCTAAAGTTCAAACTGAGAGCTAAACTGCTTCTAGGTCAGGACAGCCCAGGATAGCCCAGGGATAACAAATATACTTTGCTCTCAAGTTCACATTGAATGACAAAAAGCATGAAAAAATAGCAGTGCTTCTGTAGGTGAATCGCATTACACTGTCACTACAGATAAAGCACTTTTGAATTATTACCTTTGCATTATAGAATCACCCAAGACCACTTATAATTTTGTTTAGAGCACCTAGAATCAACCTCCTTATTAGGAATTATTAGCCATTGGATAAAATAAAAAAAAAGCAGTCACTCAGATAAGCTGTTAGTAATTAACAGATCGCCTTTCAATTTGGGAAGGTAGTTCTTGTTGATGCTTTGTTATGGTTTGCATGGAATGAACAGTGCAAGTTCTGAAATTAGTGTTGGTATATAAAATTTTTCTTTCTTAGTTAACAGTACAGACAAAATCTTAGTTAATGGTACAGAAGTTTGTTTTATTTTATTGCCTGTTCTACTATTTAAAAGCTGCACATTTCATAAGTGTACTTGTGACAGAAGAGATTAAATAAAGTCTAGCTATCCACACATTCAATATCTCATTGCTGTAATACCTAAAGGCTCGTAGTTGTTATCCTTTCACCGTGAATATCAGTAACTCTGGAGCACAAAATCTGGTGTACCACTTTCTGATGTGCTATAGTAAGTATATATTAGGCCCACTACCATTCCTCAGTTCAAATTCAAATTCAAATCAGAATATAGTATGACATAAATACAAACCTTTCCCCAAGGAGTTATTTGTCTTCTTTTGGGTTGACTGTTCATGTATAAAAGGGCACAGTGACTGCAAGCCTAGGATTTAGGCTTTCCAATCTAGAATCATGCTTTTTCTTTCCTGTCTCACCTTCATGACTTGCATTCTTTGTTGCAAAGTAGTGCATACTCAGTAGGAAGAGCTATACTAAAAGACTTTATAGTTCTAACATAATTCTGAGAAATATCAGTCTTACTCTGCATGCATTTCCTAGGTGTGGACAGCCTGCTGCTATTTCCCTAGGCTACCCCTCCAACAATCAGGCTAAGTCCAAAAAGGCAGATAACATCATCAGTACCTGTTGCTGTAGAAAATGGAATCAAACTAATCTGATGCCTATTCCCAGAAAAGACCTTTACTTTTTGGCTGTCAAGTGAATGACAGCATTTAATTTGCAATGTTATTCTGAGTGGAACCAGATTTCTGACAAATTCTTGCATCAGAAGTAATGGCTGGCTGTGTCAATATTTCTGTACAGCACGTTAGCTTTATAAATCACCTTTGGAAAACATATTTCTCACCATCAACTGGACAAAACACCTTTCTGTTTCAGTAGGTATAGATTGCCCTGTCAAAATGACTGTTGGCTGTCTTAACAGGACACTTAAATCTCATCCTAGACATAAAAGCTTACTGACTATACACATTAAATCAAACAAGACTAAAATCACACTATCCAAATACCAGGAATAACAATCAGACATCTAACTAGAATACTCATTGAGTAATTTTTTCCATTACAGTTCTCTGTGCTAGGCATCTGAGAACCCAAGAGTTTGACCACGGTCTCAGGTGGAGGCTGGCAGCCTCAAAGATGCAGCTGCACAGCCCTAAATCAGAGGATTGTGCAGAAAGATCTGTGAGAAAATGCTCTGACAAGCAAGAGACTGACACCTTCAGTTACACTTCAGCTCGAATCCTTTCCTTTGCTCATGCTGTCATGGCCATGTCTGGCCATGTACCTCACTGATCTGGATTGAACCTCAACCTGCTTCCTTGAATTCCAGGCTTGATCTCAGATGTACCTGGACTTTGTCAGTGTGCCTAATGATCTGAAGTCTTCAATGAGGCCAGTTACTCTTACCAGATCCACTCTGCTTTTCTTGTTCAGATACTGTGGGACCATGCCCTCACTGTTACTGTGAGGCCCCTGCTCTGCCCTGCCTGCCTTGCCATGGCTCTTGTCTCCTGACTTACCTTCACTTGCAGAGTTGCTGTGGCACACGGACACCTCCCCATCCATAAAAGCAGAAGTCAGGTCATACTGTTAAAACTGCTGTCACTCAGCAATGATTTTGTGCAGCACGCTGTGCCTGAAGATACTGATGAAGCTCAAGAAAAGCATTTGCAAATGCAGAGCATATAACCCCCTTTCTCAGCACAATGAACCATAAAAACATTGTTCCTTTTAATCTTCCATTACCTCATGAGACATCAGTCTGAATTTCAAACATCTGTATTTGGAAAATCCAGATGTCTCAGTAACCATACGTTCATTTTCCTATGACACTGCTACAAATTATGTAAAATCAATAACAGATATTAATTTTCATATTCAGGCAAAGATTGTTAATACCTATGAAAATTGTTTATTAACATTAAATCTCACCAGAAAANCTTTGGACATAGATTAGCCAATCAGGATGGCATTTTGCCAAAGCTTGACCATATTAGGTGAAGCCAGGGCTTTTGTTTTCCTTTCCCACATTTGCTTCCCACAGCACAGAAGGAAGGGGAGCAGGGGAACATGTCTGGTCAAGCCACAGTCCTTAGACTCAGTGGCTCCAGATTCTTTATCCTTTTTCCCGCAGTTGCTTCTCTCCATAGCAAAAGTGGGGAGAGCAGAAAAACATGTCTGGGCAAGCCAGGACATGTATAAGCCTACTTTAGCCTGCTTAGGCCTACCACAACAGACACTGTAAAAGAACCATTTTGGGGGGGGAAGATAACAGATGCCCAAATATTGAACCAAGACTTAAATTCAGAGAAAGAACTTTCATATAACCTGAGGCACATCTGCTGCCCCCAAAAGTCATTTGGAATACTACACATGGTTCAAAGTGGTGTATAAAGCTGAAGCACCTTTTTAATTGTGAACAAAATAAGAAAGACAAAATGTTCATACTCAAGTTTTCTCCATTGTAGAATGAACTGCCACAAGAGATTTGGCAATCTAAAATCTGACAGCTTTTACAATACTACCTCCTTTTTAAAGTCTCTGCTGTGCCACTTGAATGGTAACAGAGAAAGGTAAATTGTCAGAACCAAAGAAAGGAAAAGGAATAAAATCCATTAAATAGATCTACCTGTTAAATAGCTACTACAGTAATAACAATTATAAAATAGAAAACTGATAAATAATTATAGGGAAGAAAAACCACTTCTATTTACTGATGCTGCTTTCAACTATTATTACTTTTCAGAAACAGACAGATTCAGCATGCATTTCATGAAGTCCCTGGTAGACTATACTGGTGCATCCCATCCTGCTAAAAGGTATATTCATAAGTTGAGTTGCAAGTGTGAAGTGATTAAAAACATGACATACAGCTCCTAATTTCAAAACTTTTTTAAATTTTTTTTTTCATCAAAGCAGGAAGCAGTAGGTTCCCATTTACTCCACAGATGAGCCTGTAGATAACATATCACTCAGGTAAATTTGAGTTTATGTTAGCACTTAGCATAAGACATTAAGAAATAAAACACTTTAACTACCACATCTTCTGGACACTAAATCCTGTAAATAGCAAACAATGCTAGACTCTCACCTTCAGTTCTGTCATACCTGTAACTAATTGCAGATAACCGAGTTTCTGCCCCTGCCCATCTCAAAATGACAGCCATTGTTAATTTCCTTGCTTGAGCAAAGTACTGCAAAGCACAACTACAGAGATTTGTGAAGTCTTTCATAAAAAGTGAACTTCAGGCAACTGATACATCACATTGTTTCCACATCTAGACCTGCATTTCATTCACTTGCAGTGCTGAGCTATGACCTCACTTCTCTGACATCTTGCAAGATCAGAGCATGGCATTTCACTCACTGTGAGCAAGAAATTTGAGAGCTTCATCTGTGTGCCTGGGAACCACTGAAAAAGGGTAGGAGAACTAACAGTAAACCAAAAGCAGACTTTAGAAGGCAGCCATCCATTTGAACTAGCAACATTTTCTAAACATCAGGAAAAATAAGGGAAAATACTACAGAAATCATACACAAAGGGTGTACCTCTTTAGAGGTACCTCAGCTTTAAGAACTGAGCACCACAGACTTTTTTTCTTTTAACAAGTCTTCTAATTTTATTAAAGTGAAGTGATAATTCTTATAGCTTGTCATTCAGACAGCAGAGAGCAAAATATTTACCAACATATCTCTATCATCTGCAGTACTGAATATTCAAAGGTGGTATCCTTCACAAGTCTGCCTTTCTAGCAGACTTCAGTGCCTTTCTCAATTTATATAAGCTCCAAGAAACTGTCAGTAGTGTCCTACAAATCCCCTGTCAACTTTAAAGCATTCTGTAGCTCTCTTTGTGGATGGCAGTTTATAGCNCCCTGCTCTGCCCTGCCTGCCTTGCCATGGCTCTTGTCTCCTGACTTACCTTCACTTGCAGAGTTGCTGTGGCACACGGACACCTCCCCATCCATAAAAGCAGAAGTCAGGTCATACTGTTAAAACTGCTGTCACTCAGCAATGATTTTGTGCAGCACGCTGTGCCTGAAGATACTGATGAAGCTCAAGAAAAGCATTTGCAAATGCAGAGCATATAACCCCCTTTCTCAGCACAATGAACCATAAAAACATTGTTCCTTTTAATCTTCCATTACCTCATGAGACATCAGTCTGAATTTCAAACATCTGTATTTGGAAAATCCAGATGTCTCAGTAACCATACGTTCATTTTCCTATGACACTGCTACAAATTATGTAAAATCAATAACAGATATTAATTTTCATATTCAGGCAAAGATTGTTAATACCTATGAAAATTGTTTATTAACATTAAATCTCACCAGAAAACTTATTTACAAGGTTCAAGACACACAGTTTGGAAATTTATACACACAGGGAACAGGCAAAACTGGAACACTTTAAGAGGTAACCAGTAAACACAAACATTATACTGGAAGAGAAGGTTTTAGCAGTCACTATACTGCTTGGTAGTTAGTTATCCTGCTTAGCCACTAGATGGATGCAGGAAGCTCCTTTCTGCTTATGGCAGAAGGCAATTAGTGATTACAAGAGGCTTTAAGTATTTACTCACAAAATATTATCAGACAGGACCCAAAGCACATGGATGGGTTGCTGTCGGTGGTCTCAAAGCCGTTAGAGGCTTTGGAGTTTTCCCAGGCTGTTTTCTCAGGCAGCTGGGAGTCTGGCACAGTCTCTGACCTGGTTCCTATTGACTCCCAATC
>WBNM01011267.1:289056-309187 GCA_013399055.1 Ramphastos sulfuratus | reverse complement strand
CTTTGGACATAGATTAGCCAATCAGGATGGCATTTTGCCAAAGCTTGACCATATTAGGTGAAGCCAGGGCTTTTGTTTTCCTTTCCCACATTTGCTTCCCACAGCACAGAAGGAAGGGGAGCAGGGGAACATGTCTGGTCAAGCCACAGTCCTTAGACTCAGTGGCTCCAGATTCTTTATCCTTTTTCCCGCAGTTGCTTCTCTCCATAGCAAAAGTGGGGAGAGCAGAAAAACATGTCTGGGCAAGCCAGGACATGTATAAGCCTACTTTAGCCTGCTTAGGCCTACCACAACAGACACTGTAAAAGAACCATTTTGGGGGGGGAAGATAACAGATGCCCAAATATTGAACCAAGACTTAAATTCAGAGAAAGAACTTTCATATAACCTGAGGCACATCTGCTGCCCCCAAAAGTCATTTGGAATACTACACATGGTTCAAAGTGGTGTATAAAGCTGAAGCACCTTTTTAATTGTGAACAAAACAAGTATTGATGGTTCATTTTTTCTCATGCTTTTCCTATAATTTGCCCATATTTCCCTACTTAGTGTGTTCAGTTACTTGTCAAGAAGGCATAGTTGGCTGATTCCTCTGTATGGCTTTCTCTGGCTCTAGTCACAGTAGTCAACATGGGAAAAACAACAGCCTTCCTCCCTATGGGGTGAAATACACAGTATAGGGTATCTCCAGTGATATAGTTTTAATTACATCAGTTTTATTTAAGTCTGGCACATGTGTGTTCAGATTCTTCTTGCATGTTTTCCACTGTAATTTACGCAGTCACCTGCGAAATCAGATTATGCTGTTCAACTGCTCACTACAGTTTGCCAAAGGCAGGAGAGTGTCATGAAGCCAAAAGGCTGGTATAAAGTGTCAATAACTATAACTAGGAAGGACAACCTCTGTCAAAGGACATTATGTGTCACAATACATCACTCAGAACATGCATGGTCACCCTGCAGGAACATAATTCCAGCATCAGTACAGTGAAAAACAACCAAGCACATTTTGACTGTGTATGTGCCAGACTTAATCAAAACTTATGCAACTAAAACTCTATCACTGTAGATACCTCAAGCACTAGACACTGATATCATTGATATTTACCAGGACAGAAAGGTGGTAGATTCTCCATCTCTGGAGTCAAAGTGCTGTCCTGTGCTCTAGTGAACCTGCTCTGGCAGGGGAGTTGGACTAGATGGTCTTCAAAGGTCCCTCTGTGATTACATAGCTGGATTAGCTGTGTTGCAGGCACAGATCAGGGAGGGTATTTTACATGTGACTCAGACAGCAAAAACACTTCACAGCTGTATTGTCATTATGTCTAACCCAGACTCCTCAAAAAATCAACTGAATTTTGCAGCTCTAGCAGTGGTGATTAGGGGTCAAAGGAGTGAAAAGACAGCAAGGTGAATGGCACTGAGCTACAAATGGTGGGTGGGATGCTAGAATGTGGAGGACAGGTGCAGATAACCAGAAAGTCTTCATTTGTTTAATATGCAGTACCATTACATACACAAGAACAAAAAATGGAAGAGTCTTCAGAGTAAGATTCTTGACTGGATAAGCAAATTTGGAAAGAAAAAGGGTCATGTTAAAGGCTTTCTGCAAAAGCCTGGATGTAGGGGCCTCTTTCTTGACTATCCATCTCAATCCTTCTTAATCATTCTTATCCATCCCTCCCTTTTTAGGGTATAAAGTCTTCATCTCAATGTCACGTGTGCTGGAAGCTTACATATGCTCATCAAGGCCACGTATGCCTCATCAAAACCACATTTTCACAGCTTCTCAACTTTGTAAGCTTTCCACAAGCTGAAAATACTTAAATAGATTCTTTTTCCATGGAATATTGACTATTTTATAACTTGAAGGAGATCCACTAGAAGAAAATGAGATCTAATGAAGAATTTTAAAAGTTAAGGAAATAGAAAAATGTGGAAGTTGAGGCATTTCTGTAATAATTGGGTATATTCGTTTCGTGTAAGCCAGCTTTTATGTTAGATACCTTTGTTTGAACTGCCTTTTAAAGAAGATAGATGATACACAATAAACACAACAACCTCCTATAAGCCTTCTCAAAATTTATCTCTAAGAACCTTGTTCTTTTTCAGTTAAGGGCAGATATCTATTACTTGCTAATTGAAATTTGTTTCATCAATAAACTTCTAGCGGCAATTTTTAATTTACACTGAATACATAATACTCTCAAGCTGGCAGTCCCCATCACTGGGGAATATTTCATACAGATTAAATCTGTTTTAAATGACATAATGCTATTAATTTAATTTCAGTTATTATTAAAGCTTGCTTAGTTTATCCATCTGCTATATTCTCTATAAACTGTATTTGAGTAATTCACTCAGAAATAGCTGAAGTGTTCTAAGTAGACAATGAATCAGGAAAGAAATCTTGTCCTGTACCTACAAGTCCCAAACTGTCCAAGTGTGTAAAGCAAGTATTTAATCATTAACTGTAAACAAATCCTATATTCCTGCTACCATATTTTTGGGTAGAAATAGTAGATACTTAAGAAATTGTCATCTCTAACCTTTGCAGTAATTAATTTTTTAAAGAAAATTCAATTTTCTCCAAGGAAAGTCTACAAGTACTGAATTGTTCTGTCCCCAGTGCTTGAGTTTCTTGACAGTATAACTTGGATGCAGATTTTTTTTTTTTAATTCTTTCCAATCCCTCTAATAAAGAGATATATGTTAGTAGATCCCATTCTCATTGGGACATTAATATCTCCTGCCAACAGAAAAAAAAAAAAGTCCCATTAAATTCACAACAGGCCAGCAGCAAAACACATTTAGAACCACCAAGCAGGATCCTGCTGAAGATTATTCTCACATAATGAATTCTTCACTCCTCTGAAGGGATGTAAAATCCAATGTACAGTATAATGCATTTATTTAATGAAAGAAAAATTAAATTTTCTACCAATGCTGTCTTTCTCTTAATTTTCCAGATCTGAGCTACAGGTCATGCATAAGGTTTGAAATACCCTCAATTCTCATTCCATTGATTAAAAAAACAATCAAACAAACAAACATACATAAAACAACAAAACAAAAATCATAACAAATCAGACATGGATTATGACTGCAAAATTATCCTCTGGTAATAATCTAAGTATGAAACCTATCCAACCATTTATTTGTATCTAACTGTACCAGTTCTATAGGATGAAAATTCCTATAGAATCCTACTTATAAATGTCACTTTGTAATCAGCTTCTTGGTATTTTATTTCACTGTTTAGTAACTCTCAGTATTTTTTAGGCTGCTTACATTTTAAGCAGATAATCAATCCATGCAATCGCTCTGTTCCATTAGAATGAGATATTTTAAAATTCCCCTAGGACAGAAACTTTTCATTACTCCACAGTGATTACTTGCACGCTACCAGAGTATGCTAATCATCTAAAAGTAATTCACGAAGAATGTGGGTTAGGTTTCTGCCTGAGGCCATGCAAGTCAGGTTTGCAGCATGAGCTTTTAAAGATCTCCAATGTCAAGAGAGAACCATCCCAAACTGTTGTCCAGAGAATGCAAATTTCCAAGAACTTTAGACCGTTTTNTACCTTCAGAAATAACCAGATCAATCCCTGTATATCTCACATGATAAATCTGGAGAGATCTGAGGCAAGATGTTAAAAAAGACGACAAGGAGGTTAGAGGAAATAGTTAGATTGGATTAGAGTCAAGGCAGAAAGCCACCACAGACCGTCAGAGTGAAAAGGAGCAGAACAACAACTAAGAACTAACTCAGTCAAAACATGGATAAGACACTCCTCACAGACTTCTAAGTGTGCTTCTCAGCAGAAGAATGAGTGGTATAGGTTACTGTTTTTCTTTCTTCTCACAACTAAGGATGTAATTTCTCTCAGTAAAATATTCCAATTAGCCTCAAACCAGCACAATGTTTCAGTTTATCCCCAGTGTAAAATTCCAATAGGCTTAAAACCAAAACCTTTCTAGCCAGAAAAGAGCTATTCAGAGATGCTTCATATATGTATCATCTGAAAAGAGAAATCCGTACCTTTATAGTGGTGCTGAAGGCCATTTCAAAGTAGAGCTGGAGGAGGAGGAACCATTCTTCTATTAGCTATAGAATAAAAGTGGCTATTATCAGGAGCCACAAAGTTTTTAGTCTTTGTTAAATGAGCATGAAATTTATGTAAAGTGCTAAAAATGAACAAGAACAGATTTTATTTTTTGTTATTACAGAATAAAATACAACACTACAATATAGTTCTCCACTTTTGTTCACCAAGATGACTCATTCTAATAATGAAGACATTTATTTTAGTATCTAAAATATTTTCCAGTCTGTACACTTGTGCTGCCCTAGCATAGATTATTCATTACTTGTTATTGCAACTTCTGAGAACTTTTCTTTTAAATAGACCAGATGAGTTGTTAATTGTAATGGCAACGTGATGCTCTGAACACCTGCAATTATGACATGGCCAAAACCCTATTTAATTCTCAGGGATCAGCATCAAAACAGTCTCTCAATAGTACCTCACAGTCATGAGAAGTAGACACAACAGAATTATTTTTAAATGCAAAGCCACAGAAATAATGCAGGTAGGGTTAAGAAATAATTTTTGAAAAGCTGACATTTCTCACCACTCAGAAAAAAAAATGTAGCAATCAAATTATAGAGTGCTAGAATGACTAAAACAGCTAACAAATTACAGAGCGCTAAAACAGTATTCATTAAGAACTGTGGTTAAGCATGTTTTGATGACAAAATAAGTGTGACTATTGCTTACACAGGCTATATCCACTAATTTTCACAGACTTCCAGAGAGCAAGTGTGATGTTACAGATTAATATGATTCATAAGAACATTTTTATAATGAAGCCCCAATTCATCTGTTAGTCAAGAGAATAAATTATGGTCCCTACATAGCATCGTCCAGACTTTTTAATCTATGAAAATGTGTTCTTTTGTCTGATGTATATCAGTGAATCATTGAAACTTTTTAGGCTTGAATGCCTTTGTAATGGTAGATGCAAACTGCATGCACATTAAGAAATCCAGGGGATAACAAATCTGCTAAAGACTACAACACATGAAAACTCAATATTCACGATATGATACAACAGAAAATCACTCTGCGCTGAATTTTAGAATCATAATATCCCAGAATCATTTAGGTGGGAGAAGACCTTCAAGATCACCGAGTCCAACCATCATTCTAACACTGTCAAATCCCCTACCAAACTCTGTTCCTCAGGACTATGTTTGCACATCTTTTAATTACCACCAGGAATGGTGACTGAACCACTTACTTTGACAGCCAATTCCAATGCTTGACAATTCCTTCAGTAAGGAAATACTTTCTAATATCCAATCTAAACCTCCTCTGATGCAATTTAAGGACATTTACTTTTGTCCAATCATTTGTTACTTGGGAGAAGAGACTGACACCCACCTCATTATAACCTCCTTTGAAGTGGTTTTAGAGACCAAGAAGGTCTCCCCTCAGCGTCCCTTTCTTCAGGCTAAGCAATCTCAGTCCTGCTGGTCAGTTCTCATAAGACTTGTTCTTTATATCCTTCATCAGCTTCGCTGCCCTTCTTTGGACATGCTCCAGCACCTTTATCTCTTTCTTGTGAGGAGCCCAAAACTGAACACAGTAGTCAAGTTACGGTCTCACCAGTGCTAAGTACAGGGGCACAACCACTTCCCTAGTCCTGATGGCAGCAGTATTTCTGATACAAGCCAAGATGCTGTTGGCTTTTTTGGCCATCTGGACATACTGTTGACTCAAATTAAGCCAGATGTCAACCAAGAGCCCCAGGTCCTTTTCCACTGGGCAAGTTTCCAACCACTCTTTCCCAATGTCTGTGGTGTTGCATGGGGGTGTTGTGACCCAAGTGAAGCATGAACTTGGCCTCATTGAACCTCATACAACTGGCTTCAGCCCTTTTATCCACTCTGTCCAGGTCCCTCTGCACTCTTACTACCCTCAGGCAGATCAACACTCCCAGCCCCACCCAACCTGATATCATCTACAAAATCCCTGCATGACCATCCTAAGACACTTCCATGGTTTCTAACACATCAATAACCCTTGTGTCTTTGTTGCTGCATGGATCTCCATCCCCTACTTCCACCGAGACTGCAGACCGAAGGACCTTGCTAGCACACTATTCCACAAACATTGGTGTGCCACTCCTGGGCTTGCCTTGTTTTACCCCTTTCTCTCTTCAAACCTAAAATAAAGCTCTTCATATCACAGTATCACAGTATAAGCAAGGTTGGAAGAGATCTCAAATATCATCAAGTCCAACCTGTTACCACAGACCTCGAGACTAGACCATGGCACCAAGTGCCACGTCCAAACCTGCCTTGAACACCTCCAGGGACGGTGACTCCACCACCTCCCTGGGCAGCCCATTCCAGTGGGGAATGACTCTCTCAGTGAAGAACTTTCTCCTCACCTCGAGCCTAAACTTCCCCTGGCACAGCTTGAGACTGTGTCCTCTTATTCTGGTGCTGGTTGCCTGAGAGAAGAAAGCAACCTCCTCCCCTGCTAACCCAGTGTGAAGATTATTTTCCCTCTTTGAGATCGATGTACCCTGTCTGATGCCAGCAGGCCTAGTGTCATGTAAACCAACCTATGATCAAAAGCCAAAAATTCTGCTGGTGTCACCAAGTTTGTTACCAGGTGCTGATCTGCTTGTTCTTCCTGTTTCTTCTCTAATCATTCCCTGGAACTGAAGGGATACAGGACAACAGTACTTGTATTCTTGATCACTTAACCAGTATCCCTAAGGCCTTGAAATCACTCTTGATTCCACTTGGACTTCTTCTTGTAACTTCACTGCTGCCTACCCGAAAAATCAATAATAGATAATAATCTGAGAACCATACCAGGGTTGGAAGCTTTCTCTTTATATGTTTAACCCTATTAAGTAGGAGAACAAGAAAGGAGACTCCAAACACCATTTTTAATACTGTTCACATCTCTTCTCTGAATTCTATTATGCTAAAACCAGAAGATATCCCAGGAAAATACTCTTTCAAACAATCTTTAATTCATTAAAATGGGTACTAAAAAAAACCAAAACAAACAAACAAAAAAAAACCTAAAAGAATGTTCATGCAGCAGAACATTAGCTGCTCTATATTGTCTATACACTCTTCCTAATACAAGCTTTGGTTTTATTTCATCTGTAAATGACCATTTTACTGTCAGTTTTCTTATAGCTAGAACTATATGAATAAACTACTATTAATTTCTAGCAGGTCATAAGCGGAAATCCACACAGAGGAACAAAGACAATAATTGAGAGAGAGAGTTCAAATTTGCTGGTGTGTTTAGAATCTTAGTATGTGTTGGTGATGATTTTCTACCATAACAAGATAGCACAAATCCATTGAAATACAATGCTTCAAACTGAGCCAGCCACAGATAAGTGGAACTCTTGCAGATATTTATCTTTTCAAAGTCTTTTATGGTATATGTAGATGATATCTTTCAGTGCCAAATAATTTTCACATATCCTGGAATCAAAGGAAGCTGGACTCATTATCTTTGCATATTAAAATGTACGTTAAAACATCAATTAGATAACACAGTGCCAAAAATAGATAGCTAATATATCTTTTAAAATATAAGCTCTGTGTGATTTTGAAAACTTAACCCCACATCTAATTAGCTGGATGTAATCAAAATTCACATTAAAATCTTATTGCTTCTTCCTTTTTTTTCTTTTGCCAACAGTAAAATAACTGCTTCAAAATTTATCATCATTAAGAATCGCTACTGACTGTCAAAGGAGGCAACAATATGTAATTCCCAGGAAAGAGTTATGCTTTCCACATCTTGGCTCTCTGAAGGAGAGTCAGATCTAGGTTGTATAAATAATTAGGAACACAGACTGATAGAATCATAACAAAGTGTGCGAGCAGCTGTTTTCTAGCGATGGATGAGAGGAGGTATACTACAGAGTGCCACTTTGCCAGGATGAATTACCTTTTCTTTTACAAGCATTTATTTTTTTTTAATCTATTGTTATATTAAAATGTAGTATCATTCATCTGAATGGCCCCATTTAAAATAAGGGGCATGTAATCTATCCTGGGAATAAACAAGCTAAATTTAGATTGAAAGACCAGAGAGATATAAACATAGATAATGGAAAAGTGTATTCTGCTCAGCTGACAATTTATTTTTAATTCTGTTTTTTATTGCTATCAACAACAAAAACAGAATTAAAGGGCCCCCTTTGCTTCGTTATTGAGTTTTGTTAAATAGCACTTAAGGCTATTACTGAAATTTTGCTATAAGTCCAGTATGTGCCATCCTAAAAAACAATTTTGAAACCTTTAAAGGAAGAGTAATTGCATCTTTATATGATCTGCTCAATCATAGCGTTGAAGCTGGGCATTATGCACTGATAAAAGTTCAGAAATATAAAAGTAACACAGAAACAGCACAGAAACAACGATAGATTTAATAAGTCTCTTGTTGAATTGTATGACCCATGATATTCAGCTCAGAATACCTGCTTTCAATAGTACACCAAATTAAAGTCAGAAATAAGGGCATCTGCATTTTGTTACTTTCTGGACAATGCAGAAACTTTATGTTCTTCACAACAGCTAAGAAAAATAAAACGTAAGAAATATGCTTGACCAAGAAACAGCCATTCTTTGAGATTCCACTTCACTCGTGAGAAATGAAAGTAGAATGAAATATTTAGAACTCAGAGACTGAAATAGCAACTGTCTTTTGTAACCGGTTGTAGTAAATGCATACAGATACAATGCTAAGCAGAGCCACACACACTGATTCAAAACACCAGAACTTTAAATTCCACAAAGCCTCACTTTCACTCCTGAAAGAAAGAAAAGGAAATGCAAAACGTACTCCATCAAAGCATCATTAGGGTTCATATGCAGAAATAACCACCAAGATATTTCTAAATATTTAGAAAATAAGAAATCATTGGGCAACTTAAATGACACAGGTTCTGGCTGAATATATTCCAGAAATACTCAGACTATATTCTAGGCATCTAAAATTTAAGTGCCTCACCTGTGCAAAATGTGAACAGTGAAGGTTGTCTTCCTAAGGCAGAGACTGAAAGCCAGCATGTAGCAAATGGAGAGCAGAACATGCCTTGAGCAATTTCTTGTATGATTGTGTGCAAGGATTTCCACTGCTCTGGACTGAACTGAGAGACCATGAGAAAACACCTGATGTATTCATAAACCTGGATGTATCATGGTGTAACAGTGAGAGCCCTCATGCTAGCTTTAAGATATTGAAATTTTCTACACTAATAATCTAGCAATAGCAGGAAGAAAATAAAATTAAAAATTAAACAAAACCAAACAAACGAAAACCCAGATCACCAGAAAAAAACCTCTCCTCAAGAAATACAAGGCTAAATGATATTTTTTGCTAGGTCTTAGTATAATCAGGGATAAAAGAAGAAAAACAGTGTTTATTTACATAAAGGCTCTGTACAGTGTAACAGAGAGCTCCCAGTTTACACCTAGGCAATCCATTGACTCAGAGCCATGATGGCTGAAGCAAAAGATCAAATCTAAAGTAGTGAGGGTTAAACATTAAGGTTAAATGCAACCATGCCTAAAGATGAGTTCTGCAGAAGCTGTTAGCAAGGAAGATGAGTAAAGGGGGTTGATCAGCAGGCTTCTGATCAAACACATGCTCAGGGACTCCTGTGCTTCTGACAGGCATAGGATAAGTATGCATCCCAGCACCTACAGAAAAAGAGAGAAATAAAGAAAGATCTGGTAGCTCTTGATAATCCTGTGTTTGGTGAGATTTACGAGTTAATGATGTCCTGAAAAAAAACTCCTTCTCTGTTCCAAAAACATCTAACTACGTACCATCTCTGACTCAGCCTGGAATTAACTGTAATCTCTTATTCAGTGCTAGAACTGCCCCAGGTTTTGATTTTTTTTCACTTAAGAGCCATTTTTAATTTAAGAGCCTCAGATGTAAATCTAAAAATACTCCATCAGAATTAACACAGTTTTTTTTTTTTTTCAGATAAATAAAAGGTCTGCACATAGCAAAAGAAAAAGAAAAAGAAGGAAGCTACAAACCCAACACTTTGACTCTACTCACCACAAAACTTAAGGACAGATATGAGAGTCTTCACTTTACTCATACAAGCAAAGTGCTTCCCTACCATCTGCACTCTCTCACACTCTTCCTTTTGCTTTTCCTAATGCTCTTAGTGACTTCTATCTTTAGGCGGTGATCCTTGCTGTAAAATTTCTTAAATTGACACTGAATAATCTTCCATATCTTGCGAGGTGTCTTTGTCAGGGGAACGAGTGTGGCATATTTCCTGTTTCATGAAATTCAGAGCTTCTAAATGAATAAGGACTGACTAAAGATATGATACTCTGTTCGCAGTAGAAATCCTGTTATACCAGCAGCTATTTTTAGGATACCTTATAACCAAATATGTGTGACAGTAAATCCCCTTAGAGATGGAACATCTTTCCTGTGATGGAAGGCTGAAAGAGTTTGGGTTATTCTGACTAGAGAAAAGAAGACTCCAGGGAGACCTTATTGTGGCCTTTCAATACTTAAATAGGGCATGTAAGAAAGATGGGTACAAACTTTTTAGCAAAGCCTATTGCAATAGGGCAAGTGGTAGCTGTTTTAAACTAAAAGAAAAGATATTTAGGCTACACAGCAAGAAGAAATTTTCTACAATGAGGGTGATGAAACACTGGCATAGATTGCCCAGGAAGGTAGGAGCTGCATCTTCCTTGGAAACAGGGTCAAAGTCAAGCTAGGTGGGGCCCTGAGCAACCTAATCTAGTGGAAGATGTCCCTGATAATTGCATGAGGGGTTGGTCTAGGTGAACTTCAAAGATCCCTTCCAACCCAAACTACTCTATGATTTTAGAATTCCTCTACTTGCATTTTATTTTCTGTCAAATAAGACTCAGAATTCATTAAAATTGTTGTTTGTGTATGCGAGTGTCTGGCAGCGATGTTGATTTTAGAGATCCCAAATGCATATCACTATTTGAACTAATTTTCCCAAATCATTTTAATTTTTCACACACAAGATTCTTAGTCACTTGCAAAAGCCCTACATGTAGCAGCCTAACTTCACTTACAGTACAGTGCTTTAAAATCCAGCTTTAATGGGGAGTGTATTTCTGTGTAGAGCACCTTTGAAATTCTCTGAAATTTTGGGAGCTGAATGAGAGTAGGAAACAGTTTCCACGCATGCATCCATTGTAAGGTTTGATAGTAGGGGCTGCAAGGGTGCCCTGTGTGGGACAAGGCCATGAACTGCCAGATGCCTGCCATAGTCAGTTATAGACAGCTGTGAAATGGAGGCAAACAACCCAATATCCAAATGGAGGCATAGGGACATTACTGGGAGTATAGCTAGAGTTGTGTCCTTGGAAGAAGGGGCTCCGAGAAAGAGCAAGGAAACCCTCAGAGACTACAGCCATGGATGACATACACCAGGACAGGGACACTCCTGAGGGACAGTGGCCTCTGGGTGACACATGGCAAGGCAAGGACACCCTTGAGCTATAGCCACCTTGGGTGATGTATGCCAGGGCAGGTGTACCATCTGGTGTGTCTTTGGAAAAAGATTGTGGAAAATCATTGACATTGTATTTTAACAATAATTAATATTGATATAACCAAGAGTGTCTCTTTCACACCCATTTGGTTATTCTCATGGTGAAGATTTCTTAGACATTATCAGGCTTTCGAACATCTCATGGGTATCAAACTTGCCACACACAGAAGAGAGAATCTCATGTCCCTGAAGAGATCATACGTCTATACTAGTAAACTAGATAGAGTCAAGGCCAATTTTCAGGCATTGAGGCCACCTGAAACAAATGATTACATATCTGTTATTAAAATCTCACAACTCCCAAGAAGGTGTTGGCAATGAACCCTCATCCAGTCTGACTTCAAAACCACACCCAAAATTTTATTGGCAAACAGAAGGATTAAGGAGATGATCAAGCTCCAGTGTTCAGTCTCGGATCCTCGCATCATTTACTGTATTGGTATAGTGACAGCCATTGAGCTTCTCTCCCAGTCACCACTGTGCTTTTGGGATGGTAGAAGGGTTACTGCATAAAGTATCACAGAGATCACAAATGTTTGGATAATGTGAGGCAAAGACAAAAAAGTATTAGCCTTTATAAGACCTGCGCAATCTTTTTTGTTCTCTTGGAATGTCTTCTGGGATCATTTCTCCTTAGCATTTGTTGATAAGCTCATTGATAAGCTTGATGGCTAAATTCTCTTATCTGACAAAAATAAACAGACACGAAAAAGAAATATTACAACATGAATGTCCATGACGGAAAGAGAAAAATCTGTAAAGTAAAATTTGGGTCAAATTTCCAATTAGATGTTTTAAAGTCATCTTTGCTGAGCTGACAAGTTTAGATAATTTAATTTTCCATAATATGTAATTAATATTACCTGAGTCATATTAATTCTGAGTTCTTGTGTTAAACGTAAAATAAATTATTTAAAATCTATTGTATTTGGGATAAGTGAATGAAACATTCTAGCCTAAACATCTAATTTGCTTTACACCTGAGCATTTATAGATATATTGGCAAAATGGGACCAATACAACTGTAAAATATGACCAGATCATATTGTGTTGAAATATGCTTTGTAGGTGAAATAATCTGAGATCAGAAATTATAATAGAGGTTTCATCATGGAGGTTTTATATTCAGCACAGGCTTAAAAGGCTGGTGTTAGAATATTGCAGATTTCTGACATGCAGTGTATCTAATCTCCAAGAATCCTCTCAATTGCATACCAACCTTCCACTTCCTTTATCTCACCACTTAAAAGCTCTTCTTTTGATTATACATGAAGGCATTTTCAATTTATTCAGAATGTCATTTTATTTATCTTTGCCCGACTTTCGTGCGGAAGCATAATACAGTCCCAAATTATTTGCTGAAAAGTGTGTGACTCTCAATTGCCTGTGAGTTTGGAGGAAAGAGGGAAGACAGGTTAATAACTGTGTCTTCTGTCTAATAGATATCTTTCATTCTAGAAGAGGAGGTAGAAATTGTTTACTTACGCGAGATCTTTGAGAAAGCTAATTTCAAGGCACGGACAAAACAAGAAAGCAAATGAACTTTAAAGGTTTAGAGTAATTGACTTGAAATGTTAGAGAGTCCATGTTTTTCAAGAGTTCATATACAAAAACTGTTTAAGGAAGGTGTGAAGGAGACAAAAGGTTTATAAACAACACATAATATTTAACAACATATGTCAGATTTATCTAAACCGGTTGTTATCCATTTTCTCTTAAGTGATCATCTAGGACAGAAAGACACTTGCAAGGGTCATTTCATTCAACATATAAGAAGTACCTATATTAGAATTATAAATTTGATCTGTATCTATCCCTTCACAGTGGTAGATGAAGAGTGTGCTCATCTCCTTCCACAGCCTAGAAACAACGTGTCAGGTGAATTCAATCAATTCTATTATCTAAAACATATTAAGATTGGTGAGATGATTAGCCAAAACCTTGGCAAGCAAGTAAAAACGTGCAATATTCTCAACATCAACTGTTAAGGGTGGCTGACAACTCAAATATAGGGAATAAGGAACACTTTCAACTATGTGATTATTTTATTTAGAAATTTACACTCAAGGTCAAATATGCTTTTGTTCTGACTCTTTTTACACTGCTGTCATATAATGAAAATTGTTTCTAAAGAAGTGTACCACTTTATATCAAAGAACACATTGATTTCTGTATCAAGCATGTAACAGTTAACAAAGAGGTCTTTTATTTCTTAATCACTAGCCCTTTAGATGAGATACAACATCTGAAAAACTGAAGGATTTAGTATGTCTAACAGACCACTATGAAGAGAGGATTCAGCAACTCAAATTCACTATTTTTATTCTATTCATATAGGAGGCTAGAAAAAAATTTCCATCACATACTTCATTCCGTCTATAAATAGAATAAGTAAGCAAAGCTGTGAGTGCATGCTTTATCAGCCCAAACACAACAACAAAAAGTAGCAAATTTCAGTACCTGTTTCAGCTTTAGCTACATATTTGTGCTGTACTAGGACCCTCCGAAACGTTTTATCAACACAATTCTAGATTTTCTTTCAGAAATATAAAACAAGAGAAAACACAGAGAAAAAAAAGTTGTCTTTTCTATAGCTTAAATCTGAAGTCTCCTGGTCTTTCCTTATGGAACTCTTTAACTTGTAATCACTGGGACTGCTGAAGAGCAAACAGAGGCTAGAACTGCTAGATAGTTACTTGCTAGGTGCTTCATAGCAGGTAATAATCGGTGATATTGTTTCAGTTTAATAAAAAGAAAACATACTCACTATTCATAGAATAAATCAGTTTCTTGAAGGTCATCCTCCTCTCATAGTTGTCCCAGCTGCACAAATCAAAATTAAATTGTGGTTTTAATAGCATGTCACATAAACATAGAATTTTTTTATTAAAAAAAAAAAATGTCCCCAGATTTTGCTCATGTACAAAGACCTCACTCTTTGGCTTGCTGAATTTCCTTGGAGGGCCAGCAGATCATTTTGTAGGTGCAGCAGCAGCTGGCCACAAGGTAGCCATTTCCATTAGAAAATCTAGCAGATCATTTTTAAACAATAATTCCACAATTTATATTTACACCTATATAGAAGATAGTACAATCTATTTGTAACCGGAGGGCTCAAATCACAGAACCACAGTATCACAGAATCACAGCATGACAGGAGCTGGAAGGACCTCAAAAGATCATCTATTGCAAGCCCCCTGACAGAGCAGGATCACACAGGAATGCATCCAGGCAGGTTTTGAATATCTCCAGAGAAAGGGGATAGCAAAATAAGGAAAACAGCCTAAGAAACAGTGGTGACTGATGTAAGACCTTTTAAAACATTAACAACACTCTTCCAGTCCTGTGTTTATCACAGAATGATAAGAATTGGAAGAGTCCAATTCCACTGCTAAAGCAGATTCAACTAGAACAGGTTGCACAGGAACACATCAAGGCTGGTTTTGAAAGTCTCCAGAGAAGGAAAACTCCATAGCCTCTCTGGGTAGCCTCTTCCATTGCTCTGCTGCCTTCAAAGTAAAGAGTTTTTTCCTTAAGTTTGTGTGGAACTTTCTGTGTTCTAGTTTGTGCCCCCTGCCACCTCGACCTGTTGCTGAACGCCACTGAAAAGAGTCTGGCCCCATCCTCCTTTAGATACTGACAAGCACTGAGAAGATCCCCTCTTGGTCTTCTCTTCTCCAGGCTAATCAGACACATGTGGCTCAGCCACTCATCCTAAGAGAAATGTTCCAGTACCCTAGTCATCTTTGTAACCTTCCACTGGACACTCTCCAATAGTTTCCAGTCTCTCTTGGACTGGGGAGCCCAGAAATGAACACAATACTCCACTAGAGCACNCTGACAGAGCAGGATCACACAGGAATGCATCCAGGCAGGTTTTGAATATCTCCAGAGAAAGGGGATAGCAAAATAAGGAAAACAGCCTAAGAAACAGTGGTGACTGATGTAAGACCTTTTAAAACATTAACAACANGCTCATTGGTGGCTTATGGTTAACTTCTTGCCCGCTAGGGCTCCCAGGCCTTCATCCGTGGAGCTGCTTGTGCCAACACACAACCTGTACTTGTGCATGAAGAGTTATTCCTCTCCAGGTGCAGGTCTCTCTACACTTGTCCTTGTAGTTCATGAGGTTTCACTCTACCCAACTCTACAGCCTGTCGAGGGGCACCACGGCTTTTTGATGTATCAGCAACTCCTCCCAGTTTTGGATCATCATTAAACTTGCTGAAGGTACACTGAAGGTGCCTTAATTCAGATTGCTGACGACTATGTTGAACAAGACTGGACTCAAGACTGTCCCCTTGGCTACACTAGCTACAGGCCTCTAACTAGAACTTGCACAGATGATCATAATCCCCTGAGTTCTGTCATTTAGCCAGCTCTCAATCAACCTCACTGTCCACTCATATAACTTACCCTTCCTAAACTTCACTGGAAGGATGTTAGGGAAGACAGCATCAAAAGCCTAGCTGAAGTTGAGGCAGACAACGTCCACTGCTCTCCTTTCACCTATCCAGCTAATCACACCATCATACCAGATTGGTCAAGCATTGTTTCCCCTTCGTGAATCTGTGCTGACTACTCCTGATAATCTTCTTTTCCTTCACGTACTTAGAGGTGACTTCCAGACTGAGCAGTTCCATCAGCTTTCTGGGGATGGTGGTGAGGCTGGCCTCCTGGGTTCTCCTTCTTATCCTTGTTAAAGGAGTCACACTGGCTTTCCTTTCAGAATTCAGGCAGCTTTCCTGTTCTCCAGAACTTTTCAAACATTATGGAGGATGGCTCAGCGAGAACATCAGCCAGATTTCTCAGCACCCATGGCTGCATCCCATCAGAGCCTATCAGTTTCTGGGTGTCCAGCTTGACTAGATGATCTCTAACCTATTCCTCCTTGACTAAAGTAGAGTCTTCCTCCTTTATCTTTCTTTCACAGTAAAGCCCTGTTACAATGTTCTAAAATTTTAAACATGTTACAATTTAGTATATTTTTTCATTTAAATTCACCATAGTACATAGTTTACCCTTTACTCTTCAGGTACAACCACTAAAATATCCATATTTCAAATTTAGCCTCAAGAATTTGCACAAGAAATGTGCATCAAGCTCACATGTCATAACTTGAGACTTCTGATGTGATTTAAGGCCTTAAATGGCTTCAAGCCAAATGAATTTCCGCCAGATTTTAAAAAGTTAGGCCACCCACTTTTCAGTAGTTTCTTGTGAATCATTCTTGAGATCATTTTGTCACTTTGTCTTATGGTCTGTGGGAAATGTTAATGGCTGGGTATTACCCCAATCTCGCTTTGAGCAAACTGTAAGACTGTTAAACTCAGCTGACCTTTCTGAGGGGCAGTAGAGCAGGGAACAACTGGGCATAGCTGTGAAGATCTTTTCTTCTTGCTGCAGTGCTCTGTTTTTCTTGCATCTCTAGTGAGCTGAGAGGAAAAATGAAAGTCTGTTGTTCATTCTGCAGCTATGGAAGAAGTTCAAAAACTAGAGTTAATTTTCTGATCACCAATTTTATTCTGCTAACATTGTAATTTGACTGTCAAACAGTGGAGAAGCAAGTAAAGAAAGGTGATTTCTGTACAACTAAAACTTTCTTTGGAAAAGATATTCTCCTGTCACACATACTGATTTTTTTTTTTTTTTTAAATATTGTGCAGTTTAGAAAATGTAGTGCAAAAGTCATAGGGATTAAAAAAATTGCACACAAGACTACAAAAATGAAGACCTAAGAGGGACTGCAGGAGATAATGTAACCTGGTTATCTGCATTGAAGCAGGACTGTATGTAGTAAGGCTTTCCAGTGAAGGGACTGCATAGTCTCCTTGATCTGCTGTAGTGTTTCACTGCCTCTGTAATGAGAAAGCTTTTCACATTATTCAGACCAAAACTTCTCTGAGGCAAACTAAATGTTCTTCATTACTTTCCCAGATTAAGCAAGTGTAAGTTCTTCACTACTTTCATGTGTAGTCAGATGTTCTAAAATTTCCTGTCCTGTCCTATTTGCTTTTGTAGTCTTTTCACTATTTTCACTTTGCAAATGTGCTTTGCATATCACATGATATATGAAAATGGGCATACAACTTCTGCTGAGATGCTTGATAAACAAGTTTCATGGATGCTAATTCTAAATAATGAGAATGATTGAGAAGTGAACTATTGTTCTTGACATCATTTTGAGATCTTGCAATTGACAGCTAAGATCTAAATTAATGCTAAAGTTTGTTTTGATTATTTTTCTAGCTCAAATCTTTGTTAATTAGGAAATAGAAAAAAGATAATTATCTAATCAAGTTAGAATTCTGCAAAGCTGTTATTATAATTTCCTGAACAGTATGATAAAACAGAAATAAAAACATGTAACTTGTTATTATAGTTCATATATTTATCAACATTCATATGTTTATCAATAACATCCTGCAAGTCTGTTGCTGAAGGACTTTTCACTATATGCATAACCTAAGACAGTGGTCCATTCTTTTATTATAATTCAACTTTCAGGACCCTTTTGTTTAATTTCAAAAGAAACTGGCCATCTTTTTCATTAGCATTCCTCCTGCAGTACCTATGTACCTATGTACACACTAATGTGAACAGGAATGACACAATCATACAATCATTCATAGTTTTCTTTTTTCCCCACTGGCACATTATTGGTATATTTCATGGCACTGAATGATTAGCCAGAAGATTAAGAATTATTTGTACCCATTTCCAACCTCCCCCCACCAAAAAAAAAAAAAAAAAAAAGACTGTAACCATAGCTATGACTTTCACTAGTCTGAATAGAGTCTGTAAACCTGTCATTAATCTCTCCAATTAAATCAGATTGGAACTCCTTGATTATAACCTGTTCTAGTTGGATGCTCCTTCCACATCCCTGTACAAGTGGTCTCATCTGTCTGCCTTTTCCTTTTTCAGGCTTTCTCCCTTGCCAACTATAGTAAATGTCTAACTTACTAGCTAATTTTAGTCACACCTGAGAGATGTCTGAATACCTCAGTGATAAGCACTGCCTGAAAATGGGTAACTAATTAAAAAAGTGAAATCCAAACGATCATTCTCCATCCCACTTTTGGCTAAGGCTGAAATGTGAAAGCAGTCATCTAAGTATGCACAGAAGAAATCAAACTAGAGTGACCCACAGAAACTAAGCTCTAACTTGTGTGGCACATAAAACTTTGCATAGTTTTAGCTATGTTTAGAAAAAAAATATGTTGCAATTAGTTAGATAAAAATGTAAATTTCTAAATCAGTGTTTTTCAAGGTAAGGTTATAGGTGAAATGGAATGTTGAACTTATAGATGCCTGAATCCTGTTTTAGGTATGCAAAATCTTTTCTGACTCTGGTGCTTTCTTTACCCTATCTTCAGGTAACTATAATTTCTAGCTGTTACCTCTTTACTGAAGCAAAGTCATAGTGAAGGACTCACAAATCTCTATCAAAAATTGCTATTTGGCACAATCAGACCATTGTGTCAATCTCATCATTGGGATTTAAATGCTGTTTCAAGCATACTTAGTGGCTGAAAGGAATAATGTGTTACACTGAGTGAAGCCAAGACTTCAGAGAGGTGGTAACTTGAAGTTCATACTGAGTTCATATCAATAAGTGGCTCAAAAGTGACAAGCACCAAAGTATGAGGAGAAAGTACCAAAAGTTCATATTGAAAACCACTGTAAGTTCGTACTGAGTTCATATCAGTAAGTGACTCAAAAGTTAAAAGCACCAAAGTATGATGAGGGGAAAAGAGAATGGTAGTTGGTTTTTTGGTTTTTTATTAACCAACCAGTTACTGATATCTAATAAGAAAGCAAGGGAAACACTCAGATTTCTTTGACATCTCCCAGATTTCTTCTGTGACAGATTAAAAATGAGGTACATGTAAGTTAAAGTACAAATTAGATCATACAAGTTTGAGGCTCACACATGGTCAGTGGAGGGAGTTAGGTGTCTCTGAAAACTCCTGAAAGCCTCATGATCTCACTTTCCTGTATATGGGAATAAGCAAATTAGCACACCTGGATATTGACTGAACAACATCCCAAATTCACTTCATATTATGGGCACCAGACTATGTCTGAATCAGTCCTTCACATTAATCACTTCCTTCCACATAAGATTCAAAATATTGAATACTCATTTGGGTTTTGCCATTCACCTGCCTTTTGACTGCAATATTTACCTGTGTTCAGACATCCTATTCATCATTAGCTACCTGGCAAAGACAACATTTTGCAATGAACCCTTCCGGGCTCTGTTCAGTCATGGCTGGAACTTGCAAATCAGAGAATCACAGAATGTCAGGGGCTGGAAGGGACCTCAAAAGATCACCTATACCCATTAGACTATACCTGTAGTCCAATTGGATCTATAGTTCAATTGGACTATACCTATAGTCCAATCTCTCGGGGAGGGGGTAATTAGGTACTGCGAGATGATATTATAAAAATATTAATATATAATTTATTAATATTAAATCAGAACTCATACCACCCCCTACCA